>JBBPOM010000387.1:0-28315 GCA_038091455.1 Leccinum uliginosum
ATTGATTAGATTCTCACCCCATTAGGATCGCAAAAATAGGGGCTACTATTAGTTCTGGTGAAACACAGCCACATTTTTTGTCGATGTTTAGATCAGATTGATTAGATTGTTGCACCATTAGAATCACAAAAACAGGGGCTACAACTTTTGTAGTCATACCTTGATCTCAGAATCCATGCTGGAAGCCAGGCACACCCCTGTCAAAAAGCCCCTGGCTGGATTTCAAAGTGGCGAAATTTTTTTCCAAAAAGAAAAGTCATTATTTCTTTTTGGTATGACTACAAAAGTTGTAGCCCCTGTTTTTGTGATTCTAATGGTGCAACAATCTAATCAATCTGATCTAAACATCGACAAAAAATATGGCTGTGTTTCACCAGAACTAATAGTAGCCCCTATTTTTGCGATCCTAATGGGGTGAGAATCTAATCAATCTGGGTTTGAATTTAATGTGTTTAACAAAGCTGACTAATGACAATACCAGCTGTAAATCCCAATTTGGTCTGCTGGCTCGAAATTAGCAGTTGCCAGGCATAAAGGCTAGAGAGCTGGTTTAGCCATTGCCACTGTTTTTGACAATGGCTATTTTGATACTTGCCATGTCATTAGGTCAAATATTACAATGAGGGGTGAATAAGCATGGATTCTGAGATCAAAGTGCAGACAAAAAGGGTAGAGAATCACGCACTGAAGCTTGATAACGTCTGGCTGCTTGCTTCACTAGCGTGCTATCGTTAATATCTGCTATATCATAGAAGTCTTGATCCAAGTTGGCATAAAATGAGGTATCCAGTTCTTGGTCAAGCGTGCTTTCCCAAATTGCTTGAGATGGCTCTGTTGATGCAGACCTGGCAAGCTTAGTGGGTGATGAAGGAACAACCTCAACGCAGAGCCGATCCAGCGAGAACACTACCATACATGAGTGCGCTCTAAGTTGGCGGTTGTCCTCGCTGTCGCTGCCACGATAGACCTGGTATACGTGTTTCTTGCTCATGGCGGGGCAAGTTTGAAAAAAAAAAAAAAAGGTTTCCACTGACCATGCTGACTTTGTTGGAGAAAAGGTCACCGTCGACCATGCTGACATTGTTTTGAGATCTTCGGACACAAAAATGGTTATTGTATGACCATACGAGCTGATTGATCTGCACACCCTAACATGGACACGGCCTCCTCCTCCCCTATATCAAGCCCCCTTTGGCTCCAGCCCACTCAACCGCTTTCGATCCTCTCACCATGGTTCGCTTGGAAGTCAAAGCTCCATTCTATCCTCAATAGTTACCTCTCTGGCACTTGATCATCTCAGTAGTAGTGTTTAAAAGTCTGGTCCTAAGACCGACAAAAGACCGAGAACCGGACCGGACCGGACTGCTAGGACTGGTCCTAACCAGTCCGGCCTTTCCTAGAATTAATTTAGAACCGGTCTTGGTCTTTTGGTTTCTGGAAAATCAAAAGACCAAAAAAGACCAGTCCTAACCGGTCCTGACCGGCGACCGATGTTGGCCCCTATTAGGTAGTATAGTCCTCTATTTACCCTAATTTCCGCTTATTTCTACGATTTTATTTGACCAAGTTATGATATATTTTCAAAAAGTCTCCTCCAAAATGGTATGCACCTCAATATTGGACATATTGTTACCGCATGTGGGCCGAATTACGTAATTTGTGACGGATATGGAAGCCAGGGGTCTCGGCTACACTCGGTACAGCCATTGCTAAGCTTAATTCCCACACGATCGGGTACCTCGAAATGTGTTTTGTAAGTCCATCAACTCGAGAATGACATGTACTTTTATAATGCTAATATCTCGATGGTCTGTGAACCGATTTACATAGAAAAATTATGTGCAGGAGGCCGGGAGTCGATAGTATTTTTCAATAGGTCGGTCTTCCAGTCTTTTTGAAAGACCGGACCAGACCAGACCAAAAAAGACCAGTCCTGTGGTCTTTTTCAGTCTCAGTCCAATTTTTTCCATATCAGGAAGTTCCCAGGACTGGTCTCGGTCCGGTCTTTTCCAATTTAGGCAAAAGACCGGACCGGACCGGACTTTTAAACACTACTCAGTAGGGCTGATACTGATGCGGGAGATGTCACCACCACAGGACGTGCCGCTCATACTGCAGGACGCGACCAAGACTACATTCCCATTGACTACGGTAAGGGCTGCACCTCCCGGGCCATTGACCTGAGTGCTTGATCTCACGCGAACCCGCTGTTGATTGCATCTATGCTTGCGTTTCCAGGATGTTCACAGGTCCTGAGTTCCAGAACCTCTTGCGCGATGCTATTGGTAAGGTTGATAGATGAAGAGAACATGCATCATTGAAGCAAAGACTGAGGATATAGCAGATATTACATAGGGGAAGCTCACGCTGAGGTTTGATAATGAAAACAAAGTCGAGGGAAAGTCGAGGAGCCCGCGCTGGCTCAATGCTCACCTCTCGTCATGTCGCCGATCACTCTTCAACCTCTTCAGCTGGGTGCCAAAGCCGCCCAAATTGTCTGCGGGCTGCCTACTCAGACTGCGATGTCACAAAACCACGCCATTACCGTGACTTACTTTGTTCCTGTGTGGAAATCCAATCTGCCATACTATTGGATTAGGCACGGATTGGCAATCAGGATTTTTACTAACTGGGAAGTGAACACATTCGGTGTGACCGCATCTAGACTGACTCAATCAATCCTTTAGGACCCTCAATATCTTCCCTCGTAATTGGAGTCAGTGGGGCATCGTTCAAGTTCTATCAGACACATGAGGAAGCAGAAGATGCATTCACTGCTCTTGTTGACTTGGGCATACTTACTAGTACCATTGGCCACTAGTTATGTAACACGTTCCACCAACCAGCCTCCCTCTTCTTGTGTATGTACTAGTATTTGTGAATATGAACCATTTGGAGGCTCAGGTTCTCGATTCTGTCACACCTCATTCACTGCTTAGAAAAAAAAATAGCTCGTTCTATTCCTACCGAATCCTACGTACTATATACGAGATTTTACACTAGCTCTTGGTACATAAGTTGCCCGGATTGATCTATAAGACTTAGGGAAGGTTCTCAATTCTGTCGCACCTCATTTACTATCACCATGACTGCTTTAGAAAAAAGAAAAAAAAATGCTCGTTCTACTCCTACGTACTATATACGAGATTCTACACCAATAGTAGCTCTTGGTACATAAGTTGTCCAAGGAAATGCGCCTCCGCTAACGTGGATGTTCCTTCAATTGCCAAGTATAGTACATCCTCCAACAACGCAATAACTAGCTTTAGCGCCTTGCATACCTCGTTCGAAACCTGCCACTCTATATATGTCCCACACAGCTGATAAATACCATCAATTCTCCAATGTGCCTTTTCGTGAATCTCGGAGATGGTGGAGATGGCGTTCTCGAGTATCGATAGGTCTCTATCAATCGTGTCATCCTTCTCATTGTGGGGCATAGAATCAATGTAAGCCATCAGTACTGACTTGATATATTTGGCCGGAGTGACTCTGATGTGCATCAACATCTGATCCTTCGCTTCCTTCACGACCTGAAGACAATCTGCTAAAGTAATACTATTTTCTATCAGTCCACGAGTCGTCACAACAAGACTGGGAGTTCATACCAAGATGTTTCTTCGAAGTCGAAAGTATCTGGGGTACATAGTCTGAGGCATTTCATGTTTGATTCGCAATCTTTTCACAGAGATTGGTCATGAGATTAAACATCCTTTACCACTTAAATGTGATAATCAAGGAGCTATGTTCTTAGCTGAATTTCAACCCTGCTCAAAAAAGACATTCAAAACATATAGCAATTAAATATCAGAAGACCAACGAGCAGACATTTTTACAAAGAATGTCACCTTTGACAAGTTTCGACTTGGTTGTTTACGCCTTGGTCTTACCAACTATCCACCCAAGATCTAAATCATTGTGATCATCATCTCAATGAGAAGGAGTGTTGAAACAATCAGATTCATTTAATCATGTGATTGTTTAGTCATTGGTCTAGAACTTACTTCTAGACTATTCTTTCATTTTCTATGATGACTCATACCTTATTACTTTGCTTACTGATCAGCTTATTGATCATGACTCATATACAGTCATTATGACTCACATATGACTCGGTGATTAATCATGTATAGAGTCTTATACGCTATTGGCTAGAACTCTTACATAATGTTCCATCACATTCTATATACCATAACATGTACAAACAAGTCATGTAGTATATACATCAGTGGGCCAGAAGGTAGTCCTGACCTGTCCTGACGTGTCTGGACAACAAGCACAAAAGTGCTGTCTTGGAACAGCCAGGACACTTTGACAACTTACATACACACTAACATAATTCCCTATTTTGTACAAATGGTTTCGTGGTAGAATATCTAATACATATTTTCAAAGGTTATCATGTATTCACGAATTAAAAAATGTCGTGATGGTATCTTCCCTTACTAATCAAACAATACTTTATCTTATCATAATCGATTATCTTATCCGAGTCACGAGCTATCATTCACAGGCTCACAGCGATCAAGAAAATATGACGGATACAAGAATCATGATACATAGTACTATCGAGCGGCGCAGCCGCGCAAGTGGAGGAAATAGAAATGATGGGTCATGTTCATGTTCTACATGCCAGTGTATTCCGAGTCAAAGGGAAGACTGGGAGAACCTCTAACCGTTAAGTGATTGTACTCGCCAGTATTGTACCTAAATTGAGAGGCCGAGCCTGAGGGACCGGGCTCGACTTCGGTGAATTCAAGTTGGAAGCGAGGGGGTGATGGGAGACGTGGGAAAGACGAAGACACTGTTGCTTGCATGGACACCGGGAGGGCTGTGAGACGTGGGAAAGACGAAGACGCTGTTGCTTGCGTGGACACCGGGAGGGCCACAGCAGCGACCTTTCGTGGGGAGCCGGGTCCAATGGCCGAGAGCTCCATCCTGTAATAGGAGTATCAAGATCAATCCAGGGATCACGCGGCCAGATAAATATAGTACTTACAATCCTTGGGTATGTAACCACTGCAAGCGTTCACGGAACGGTGGTTCAAGATCTTCATCCTGGAGAGCGATCACCATACCATCGTGGTAAGCGTCGTAATATGGCCCAAACTGGGCCCCTTGAAATTGGAGGGTATTGCCACGGTTGGATGTTTGCCCCGTGGCCTCACAGCGAAATGCGCAAAGGAGCTAGTAGTAAAGAACTGGGAGTCAGCGATGAAATTTTACACGAAAGTTTGGAACGACTAGTAACCGCAGCGGCAGATAATGCGTACATGGGTAGTGGAGTCGTTTTGTAATTCATCTTGAAGAACCGCATTGGTGATACCTTCTGCGTGTACCAGAACTTCCTGTGGAATTCTTCAAAAATCTCATTTCCGAAGCACCGAATGACTTCTCCCTGAAACCGTTGGGTGTCAGCATGTAAGCTCCTGGCGTTTCATTACTCACTTTGCGCCATGTTGGTGAAGGAAAAACTGGCTGAGGTTAGTTTGGTCTGTAATGGACGCGATCCGGTTTTCCTTCCATGCAAGCAGGGCCTGCGGATCACCTCGGATCAAAGGATCGGGACAGTAGAGATACTTGTCTGCGTAAATCTCCGCGGTCTTTGTTACAGGCGGTGTAAAAGTTTTCACTGAAGTTGGCCTTGAGTAGCTCTTCGTTTCCCGTGCCATATTTCCAACCGTCTTTGATCATGTCGTTGACCGCAAAGTGGGAGGCGCTATGCACGACTTCCTGAACCTCGTCAGCCTCATAATCCCCGAGTTGTGGAACCCGATTTCTATTTTTTTGCGACTTATGGTAAAAGGAGGGGAGACTTGTTGTTGTCGACGATGTTCGGGATAGATGATGATGATGGGGCGAAGGCGCATCTTCAAACTGACCAGAGTTTGAAAAGGGGCGGAGCCGGCTTTGTGGGGGGATATTTGAGCCACGTCGCTGCTGATGATCGCTGAGAACATCAATGCTGCGGCTGCTCTGTAGTAGAGTAGGAACTGAGAGCGTGTGGGTATTTATTATGCAAGACAAACCTGAATCATATTCGCAGTGGTGCACAGCCTTTCATTCACCAAATCAAGCGCACCTCCCTCTGAGTCTTGCGGGTCAGCAGTGAATAAGGGAAGGGAAGGCAAGCCACTGGAATCCTCTACCAGTGAGTCTTGCGAGTTGGATGAGGAAAGGGGCAAGTGAGCAGTATTCTCCGACTCGAAGTCTTGGCCGGCCCGGGGGTTAGATGAGGGAAGGAAGGGCAAGTGATTGGAAGGAACAAGTTGCTGGAAGTCTGGCATGTTTGACGATGGCGTGTAGGGGGCTGGTACAAATGGTGGGATGGATGGATTCTGTGTCGCCACGACAGGAAGAGATGATGCTCGGCCATGACCACGACCACGACCACGACCACAGCCACGGCCACGGCCAGAGGTGTTGCTAGTAGAGTATTGATGCATGCTTTCAGGAAAAAAAAAACATCGACGCGCCCTTTTAGCCTCAGTACTATGCTGTGAACATGGCCCACCCTTTTCGTCACCATCCTACTACGAGTCATCAACCACGCTGCAATATTTCGGATCGTTATCGAGCATGCTGCCACTTCGTTGAAGAAGACGTCTTGTCAGGGCTCACCCTTCTCGTCACTAGCACCATTTTACTATGACTCACTGATCAGCAGCGCCTACTAGTAGTAATCGACTGAATGGATTAATTACCATTGTCGAATGAGTCTGATGATCGTGAAAATTGGAAATAGACAATGAGGCGGGGATTAAATAGAGGCCCAAGGCTTACCAAAATCAGAGGTTCCAGAACGACGAGAAGTAGATAAAAAGGAGACTCGAGTCGGAGTCACATTGCGGAGATCAAACGGGGCTTACCAAAATCAGAACGAGTGACTCAGCGAGTAAGGAACGACTGCTCGGCAGGTCTGCCTACGGGATATGACTAGCCGTACGAGCAAGTAGACAACAGGTAGTGCAATCACAATGATCATAGGAAAGATGGATCAATGTTTCCATAAGGGTTAGATACTAGTAGTAGGAAGACAGTCGGGTTACAGACAGATTAAGAGTACACTAGGAACGTGCAGAGGAATAGGAAGATCTTGGAGACGCAAGGTTACAAGAGTCCCCACTGCTACTTCCAACATTTGGCATGTTGGAACAGTGCCCGTCATTTTTAAGAAACAAACCAGAAACCAACGATCCCGACTCGGGTCCGTCACTACACTCCGTCACATCACTTTTCACTTCACCTACTTGCCAATCCATGTCCTTCAACCAACCTTCTGCTTCTTTGTATTCGTCCTGTGCCATTGTATGCATAATCTCAAATTCTTGAAGATGGAGTTGTTTGTACTTTACGCATGCAGCAAATGAGGCGCGAGAAGCTTGTGCAAGCTCTAGCAGTCACCTGGAATGGAGCTCTTCCACCTCCTGCTTTCTCCGAACTGATGCCTGTATACAATCATGGATGGTACTTCCTATCATCCAATATTCGTGCTTACCGATGTCAACAGGATCTTTGCCTTCTTCCTAGGAGGATTCTCTTTGATTTCAGTGGTCGAAGCGACATGCCAACGGGGACATTTCCGAGTCGGGAATACAGGACGCTGTGTAGGTTCAAGTTGAGCCCTAAGAACTTCGGGTAACGAGGAATCACGAAGTACTGATTTCTCCTTGGACTGGGGGCTGATATGAGATGATGGTGGTGATGTCTCTGTAAGTGATGGAGTGGAATCACTGGCAACTTCAGGTCGCATGGCTACCTTGGATGGTCGAGTGGTGGGTAAGATTGCTTTGGATGGCAGAAAGGGGACAGGAATCTTGACTGGTACTGAACATGGCGACTCTACCTCGATAGCATGATAGTGAGATGAGATGAGGGGTTCCATAGTACGATTCCGAAGAACAGCTTGAGTGGAGTAGTTGTAAGTAGCAACTTATGTAATCATTCAGACTGCTGCGCTCTACCTCAACCACTGCAAGCTGCCTTGTAATATCTGGACGGCCCTCCGCCGGATGATTATCCTTTGTCGTACACCACTGCTTCTTGCCTTTCTCTCCCCCCCTTTACGAGACACGCAAGTTGAACATTCAAGTCATAGGACGCATGGATACAACTTCGCTTGATTTGCCCTTTCTTTCGGTTTCAACTCCAGCCTCAGCCTCATTCAGTTGTCCTAACTGCTCAGTTGAATTTCCGAATGGAGAGGCTGCAATCAACCATTTGTCCACTGAAGGTTCTTGTGGTCGGTTCGTTGTTCACCGCCTATCCAACATCGCCTCCTCGGCTGTAGCGTGGGACAATAATTACAGCGATGACCCAGATGCTGCACACGACGGTAAGTCCATTTCTATTCTCATAGTACGGCTATGCTGAGTAGCTCCAAGTTGATGGAGAATGGAACATTATCGATCGTGATCCATTTGGGGACAATGCGGATGAGGATGGTATCCTTGAAAACGACGAATTAAATCCGCACCAAGCAAATTCCCCTTGCATACAAGAATATCACCCCAATCATGGCAGGACCCATCTAGGGGGAATGAATCATCTCCAATTCATGGATCAAGATCAGTATTCCAACATCCGCAACACGGAAAACATTTACTATCCATTTGCCTCAGCGAGCAAGTGGGAACTGGCCAACTGGCTGTCCAGTGGGTCGCTTACCCAACAGGATATCGACCAATACCTGCATTTAAAACATGTGGGTCTTTGACGATATACTTCACAGGCATGTCTGATGCACCTGAAGAATCTACAGCATCCAGCCTCCTTTCGCACCGCGAATGATTTACGTCGACGGTTTGAGTCTTTGCCAGACGTGCCACGTTGGCATTGCACGGAGATCAAAGTGGGACCGTACAAAACAAAGGAGCCACTCTTTTTATATTGGCGAGATGGACTAGAAGTCGTCAAACATCTGTTCAGAAACCCAGCCTTTGCCTCATGCATGGACTATGCTCCGTATCGCGAGTTTGAGCAAGGGGCGGATGGTGATCGGCAACGAGTCTACAGTGAATTCATGAGTGCTGATCGTGCCTGGGAAATACAGGTATGTGACGAGTTAGTTAATTCTATACATGAATCCAATCGTTCCATGATTTAGGATAAATTGCCTCCTGGGCACTCATGTGTTGGCGTAATTGGAGCTTCTGATAAGCCCTTGACTCGAGGATCGGGTAACAAAGAGATGCACCCCCTTTTGCTGTCGCTTGCCAATATCCATGCCAATGTCTGCATGAAGGCCACCTCTCACACGTTTGCGTTAGCCGCTTATCTCCCTATCCCAAAATTTGTCGATGTTCCCACAGCTGTCCAATCCGTTCTATCCGCGTGTGTATTCCATTTTGCAATCTCAATTGTGGTCGAAAACTTGAAGCAGGCAGAGTTGCGGGGAGAGCCGATGTCAGACCCGGACGGTTTTCTTCGATTAGTGCACACTCTACTTGTCGCATGGCTTGCCGATCTTCCCGAATAGCATGTTATCTCATGCGTCTCGTCAAAATATTCACCGATCTCCACTGCCTCCTCCGAGGAGTTCGGTCAAGCGATACCATCTCCCCCCGTCGTCGTGAGGAAACTCTTGATGCCATCAAAACGGCTTGTGGACAGTGCGATCCAAGTGATATCAGAGCATTTTACAAACTCTGCCTAGCGTCTTTCCACCTCAACGGTGTAGTTCAACCTTTCTGGACTGATTGGGGTGATGCATGCCCTTCAGTATTTCTCACTCCTGACGGTTTGCACCAATGGCACAAGTTCTACTATGACCATTGTGGTGGGTGATAAACATCATTGGAGGAGTAGAGCTTGATCGTCGCCTCTCAGTTCTCCAGCCTCGGACAGGAACACGGCACTGGCGAAATGGGATTTCAACCCTGAAACAATTGTCTGGGAGGGAGCATCAGGATCTTGAAAAGCTACTACCAGTTGTTGTTGCAGGCGCAGTATCCACCCCCGTCCTTCGTGCTCTGCGTGCCATCACAGAATTTATCTTTCTTGCCCAGAGCATCCATTTCTACGACGAAACTCTACACTCGCTCCGTGAAGCACTGTGAGAATTCCACCACTACAAACAGGCTATCATTGATTCGGGCGGCCGTCAGGGTACAAAGGGTCCTCTGAATCACTTTCAAATCCCTAAGCTCGAGTTGGCTCTTCATGTCGAACGCAGTGTCCGTGCGATGGGTGCTCCATACCAATGGTCCACAGACGTTACTGAACGCTGTCATATCACACACGTTAAAGCTCCTTACCACCTCTCAAATCATCGTAATTTTCACGAGCAGTGTTGTTGTTTCCTCAATCGTCAAGAAAAGCTTCGGTCTTTCCAGCTTTATATCACCCTCAAAACATCTCGCGCACTGCTAGCGGATCAGGTTGCACATGAGATGGAATTACTACGGGTCCACCATTCCAGTGAGTCAATGTCTAGCCATTCAGATGTTGGTCCTGATGCCGCAGAAGCAACTGGGTACTATGATTTGGATGATATGCATACTGTGCCGGACTTGCCAGTGGAGGATGAGACTCCATCTCCGAGTCGGGCTCTTGCTTTCCGACCTAGCGAGAACAAATCTTTCTTTGAGAGATCACATTCCCGCATATCTACTGATGGTAACAGTGCCACTCTCATTACCCGCCGGCCTCACTTTCCAAATATCCACGTGGATAATGCCCCCCGAGTTCTTGCTATCGATGATCTCCTGCCCGCTTTGGGTGACTTCGTCTCTGGTCGTTCTTACAGCTCCCGGGGTGGTCGTCGCTATGCTGCCTTGAACCCTCTTCCTTTCACTTTCTTACATGCCTGGAACAAGTTTCGCATTCAAAACTGTTCTATGCAAAATCTGCTATCGTTTGTGCCTCCACAGACAGTTCAGGCCGTACCCCCAAGTGCTACATTACCTTTCGGTCGGGCCAATGTAGTCCTTCTTGCACAGAAGAGCGGCGAGCTACTTTCAACCCATATGAAGAGCGAGTGTGCGTAGCTTTTTTTGTTTTATTTCAATATTCTTACAGTTGTCGTGGTATAGGCTATGTTGTTGCTCAAGTCCGTGCAATATTACAACCCGTTGTTGACCCTCCAAGTCCACCTCTGCTGTATGTACAGTTCTTCAACTTTTGTCACTTCGAGGATGTGGGTGGGATCCGTGTGGCTGCTCCCTCTGATCATATAGAGATGTTTCATGTGCGCCGCCGGCTTCGGAATGATGGCCAATACCTGGGTGACATTGTCCACCTAGACGATGTCTGCCAAGTTGTCCAGCTGGTCCCGAAATTTGGCTCCTGCGTGCCACCAGCCATGACTTCCAACAATAGTTTAGAATTGGGTACCGAGTTCTATGTCAACTCCTTTGCAGACAAAGAGACTTTCCATGCTGTTCTTAGCATTCAGTAGTATTCCTATACTAGATTACTGCTCAATCAATGATCGAGTTGCACGACTCTGTGGTGGCGCTGCCAGCGGTCCAGATCTTATTGACTCAGATTGTGATCACTATTCAAGATTATGATCATGATCTTTCGCACGGCTGATTTGCAAACATTTCAGTTATAAATTTCAGACAGGTATACATTTTCCAATAAGGTTTATTCACACAGGGATTTTCTCACTCGAATCTCAAGTGTTGCTGGTGGTCATCAATGTCCTGGTGTTTTATCGGCTAAATGGTTCACTGATGTAAGATGGACCCTTCAGGTCCATTCAATCTAACACTTTTACACACTGTTCTTCCTTACACTCATCACAACACTTCAAATACTTTTTCATTACTTCTCATTCAAGCTTCTCATATTCCCTAGTAAGTTTCCTACTAGAGTTATATTCCCTTTCTTCCTCTTGGAGTACTCTAAAGGAGTACACATCCCCTCGGCTGTACACAAAGAACTGTAGAAGTTCTTTAATGCATTTTATTTAAACAGCTAGAGAAGAACCAAAAACTCGAACTAGGGTTTCAACCTTCCAGAGCAGCAACTTCAAGACATGAATATTGACATCGGGTTATATTCCGAAACCTAATGAGCAAAATGAAGATCTTAAGTGAAGATCTCATTACCAATCCATAATAGAATCATTACTATACATTATGCTTGGCACGAGACCAGATCTTGCTTATTCCGTAATTAAAATGTTACAATTCTCAGCTAATCCATCTAAAGACAGACCACATTAACCAAGTACTATATATAATCCAGTACCTTTCATATACTAAAGACATATCTATTATGTTTGATGGTTTAGCCAAACATGATGGTTTCATAGCCTATGATTGTGATATGGATTGGGTTTAGATACTAGAGAAGCTTAGTAAAATGCTATATAAAGAATAATAATAAAATAATAGGGAGGTTCCCATTCAGCATCTCTCTCTAGGGCTTCGCTAAGACGATCTACTACTGGCTATTGTATATTCGTTGCAGATGCTCTTGTTTCCTGGTCATCACAAAAACAGAAAATATTCGCTAGTGGTTACATCTTTGATTACTGATCACTACTGATTATGCTTACTGATCATGTAGAGTTTATTATGCTATTGGCTAGAACTTCTTACATGATCATCTGGAACCATAATATTAATATGTACAAACACACACTGTATATATGGATTTCAGCTTGACAATACAAATATCAGATCACTTTACTCTATACAAAGTGTGTCACAAGATACCTCATCTATTTCCTGTCTCAAATACCTAGTGAGTTTCTACTAGAGACATTTCTATCTACCCTCGGCTGTGCAATAGAGATCCATATAGGATCTCTATAAGTTGCTTGGCCATATTAATCATAGAACAATCATTTCTGTCTTTGTGATGACCAGGAAACAATAGCATCTGTAAGGAATACAAAATGGCCAGTAGTAGATCATCTAGTCTCTATGTCACCAGTCCAATCAGTATCACAGTAGTACCTAGTAGATCCTTCAAGTTGAATACAATTCATGGGTTGTCTGGATTTTGTTTCCGATTAAGTGATATACACCTTGAATTACATGTAATTGATTGAGTATTTTTTTTTTGCCGGGAAATGGCAAGAGTCCACACTACTTATTTTCATGAAGATTGTATGTCTACATTGAACTAAGTTGACTGCACAAAACAAGCTATCTATGTTTATCAAGTTTGAATCATATGTATATAAATGAATTGAAAACTTACATGTACCACTAATTCCAAGATGTTCCTTGAGCCTGTATCTTCTGTCATTAGGGATAACTTGCATAAGAGAGGATAGAGATGAATCAATAACTTGTAGGGCGATTTAAAAGACGATGAGTACATGTTGGAGGCCAGCTGCAACTAGTATTAGTAAGTACAGTGGGCCAAGTAAGACATGTCACGTGAATGGTCAAGGAGGCAAAGAGTACAAGATATCCTATATGGGACTAGTGTTGCCTTGGAAAAGTCAATGTTTCCACCCAAACAAGCGGCTATCTTTGGTGCTGACTCCAAACCCAGCTGCAAGGAAAAAGAGTCAAAAAGTAAGTTTACTATTCATATGGTCTGCATGTTCTATCTCTTGACAACTGCCAGTGGTCTGACTTTGAAAAGATAGGAGCACTTTGGCCACTTTTGGATTACATAAGTCAACAGGAGCATTCCTGGCTATGTCAATGCCTGGGCCAAATGTCAGCAATTGCTATTGGACAATATTGACCAATCAGAAGCCTTGTATTGCCGGCTTTTCATGACCATTTGATCATATCTAATCCAGATTACATCATCTTGATGAGAAATTAAGGAAGATATATGTAGGCATACATTGAATTCATTTTCAGGGCATTGCATAACTGCATTCAGCAAAAATCTGCCAGAGGGGAAACATTGCATAACATCATAGGCTTATATCCCACATCCCTATTCTTCTGATATATTGTGGATATATATGACAGACATGGGAGATGTTCTTTTGAAGCCCCTATGTTGAAAGCATAAAAAATGTGAATATGTTTTCTGTTTTTGCCTCTATATCGGTGTGTATCTCTTGGAACAGTTCCTCATTTAAGCAATAGAAAATGATTGTTGTGACAGATATACTATGTCTATATATACTCAAACAATGTTTAAAGCCAGGGAAAAGAAGGGATTGAGGGGAAAAACATTTAATGAAGGAGATTTCCAAAATAGATATGTAATAGGAGTAGTGGCTGCATTTGATGCACTTCTTGCTTATATAATCATTTGATCGTGATTCTGTGATGCCCCTATGAATACAGGGGCTGTATTCAACACTGCAAAATTTCATTTCCAAAAAGGCAATGTTTGTTTCTATTTGATGTCAGCAGAAAAAATGTAGCTCTTATTTTTGTGATTTCAATGGTGCAACAATCTAATCTATCTGATCTGATCTGGGTCTGGTTGAGATATGATCAAATGTTTCACAAAACATCGATGAAAAATGGGTTCTGATTGGTTGAAAATGGCTGTGCAATCTGGCAAGCAGTCATAGCCACAACTATTTCTGACTACTGCCAATCTGCTTATGTAATACACAGCACTCCTATCATTTCAAATTCAGACAGCTGGCATTGAAAAACATTGAGCTTGCACTCATTTGGGTTGTGGTCAAATCTATCATTTATGCAATACTACCCATGGTAAATGCCATCACAAGATTGCCAAAATCTTACAACTCTAAAGTCATATCTGGCTATCGGCACAAACATTGATGCAAGAGTGAACTCAAGAAATGGCAATATTCTGGACTTGAACTCTTGAAAATGATGTGAATCGTTGACACTGCGTCGATAACGATCAATTGCTCAATGTTGAAATTAGAGCTCGAGCTGGCTGTTGAGTCATAGCCATGGGTAATGGAGCCGAGGCTGCGCATGGCTTTTCCCGCAGTGTGGCCCCTGATAACTCAGCTGAAACTGACACCAGGTATGGCTCGGAGCTAATAAAAAGCCGGAGTTCCGGCAATACTACTTGAAGTTCTGCAGGGACATTGTTACATTGTTACATTGTAGGAACGGTCACACAACAATATTCTGTGGTTTACTGTCTATTTCAGGCAACTTGGCCACATGGGAAATTTATGTAAAAAACAGCACTCATCTTCGGTCGTCTCTAGCACCTCAACGCCCGCTCGGAACTCAACGGAAACGATACCATTCGACTTGGAATAGTCCAGCGATCATCTTCCGCATAGACCGGTGAGGAAAAGATGAGTTTTCGGAAATTCGGAAATTTGGCATTTAGAGTTCTGTATGGTGGCAAAAAAGTCCTGCCCCAGATGCAGTGGGCCATTGTCAGGCTCTCCCGCATGTTGAACAACGATCAAATTGCCATTGGTCTTGATCTCTCGCCTCGTTCTGTCAGACGGCCCCTCAGGGACCTCTCTTCCCAGCGGGCCAGCACTTCCTCCACCAGTTCATTTGATCTCACCCCTGGCAGTGGGCAACAAGTTCCGTCCACTGCCAGTGGGCCAGTGTCGGCTGTGCCGCCACTCAATAACTCAGACACCCCAAACGCTACCAGGTGGTTCTCATACCTTGATGAGCATGAGGCACGCAACAAAAAAGACATTGTATTTACTCTATTTGGTCCCATATTGGAAGAACAAGGTTTTGTTTACATTGCAGAATTGATCTCGCAATTCCTTCCAGTAGATGCACTTGCAAAGCTACTCAACATCAAGCTACGCATTGCAATTGATATTCTTGCGTACGTACAAAGTGATCTAAATGATATTGCATCTGGAAAACTAGTGTTCCCCAAGTAGCTATAGTATGTACATCTCTGTAACTCTGTTCCAAGCAATGTATTGCACGTTTGCCCTGCGAAATGACCCGACCGCACACAATCCGATCATCCCGGGACTTCCGAAATTTCGAAATTTCGAAAACTCGTCTTTTCCTCACCAGTCTATGCGGAAGATGATCGCTGGACTATTCCGAGTCGAATGGTATCGTTTCTGTTGAGTTCCAAGCGGGAGTTGAGGTGCTAGAGACGACCGAAGATGAGTGCTGTTTTTTACATAAATTTCCCACGTGGCCAAGTTGCCTGAAATAGACAGTAACCATGGACTGTTGCAGCCTCAGTTGACCTCCTCCCCGGCGGGAGCTTTGGCTGTGCCTCAGCCCACCTTGTCTTTTCCTGTGCTCTGCCTGATGTTCCTGCAAATCTTGGCCATCTTTGGCATTGGCATCATCTTCGGCTTCAGTAACTCTCTTGATGGTGGGACACTTTCCTCTTCTGGTGATATAAGTGGCCAAGACGACTGATTGCCAACCTTTTTATTTTTTGCCTCCTGAAGTTGGAACCAGAGCTTCAGTATCGGATCCACTACTGGACAGAATGTCCGGTTGCTCGAGCTCTCTATCTCAGTTAAGCTGATACTAGAAGGCAAAGACATCCTTTGGCGAGGTCTTCTGCCTACCCCAGATAAATTCTAGAAATTCCTTGGCCTCGCTGGTCTTCATGTTGCTTGGATCTCCAGGGAAAGCAAAGTCATCTGGGAAATGTTTGGCCAAAAACAATTGGTCTTGAAACTGTGGCAGCTTTTTGAAGGGTGTTGATATCTTTGCATTCCTACTAACCTTTCCTGTATCGAAATAATATGAGAAGTAGACTCTTGCCGAGTGACAACTGACAAACTATAGTGGACAGTGAGGTATGCCCAAACCAATGCCTGAAGATCTGAGTGGCTCCTCCCAGTTATCTTGATGATTAACCTGACATTTGTCAACAAGTAAACGAAGAAAACTGTCATAAAAGATCATCGGTACCATCCAGAGTCGAACACTTGATTTGTTCATCGTGGTCCGTCGTTATGCCCAAACCAATGCCTGAAGATCTGAGCGGCTCCTCCCAGTTATCTTGAAAATCCATATTGTACCATTAGCACAGGTAAGCATTTGCAGTGCAGCCTCATCATTAAGGTTTCCTGTCGGCTTCTTGGACTTATGCCCAAACTTTCCGTGATGATACCATAAACTGCTTGTAATATTTCGGCGATGCATTTCTCCTTGAACTGCTGCACAACTCGCCTGACTGTCCACTTCAGCGTAGCAAAGAAGCCCAATTTGTTGTGGGGCTTTCGGCTTTGCCTCCTCATCCATCTTAAGTACAACTTTCAGCCAGATGTGAGCAATGTTGTTAGAGAAGCCGATAGCCATACTATTACATACCTCCCCTTGCAAGTCTCATTGGCTTTGTATCAAGGTCTTGTTTTTTGGTAGGGCTCAGAGCTCCTTAAGCATACTCTGCTTGTTTCCGCTTGTTCTTCTTCTTCGCTTTCCAGGTGGAATAATTTGATTGAAGAACAATAAGTATGAGAGGGGAAATCAAAAGTCTAGAAGTTATCATTTCCCCCAAATAAACAGGGAACCTCTAGTCATAGAATGGATCAATATATAGGTAGTCACATCTGACCTTTGCATTCAAATATATTATATTCACCAAGTTAAAGTATTGAAGCAGGGGAGCAAATGATAATTTCAATGCAGCTGAAGCCTACTGGATGTTTCGGCTAGCTCTTATACTGCACCCATTGCTGTCATGAGGAGGCGAAGAAGCCTATTTCATTACATTCAAGTTAAGCAATGGACCAAACATTTTTATGGGTATATCTATTATCAAAGGGCATAGTACCTTACTTAAGATCTCACAGTCATCCAATGAGTATCTACGGAGCTGGTATCCTCAAAGGAATGAGTTCCTCCAGGCCTTATTGGAGATGGAAGCCCCTCTATGTTGCAAATTGTACATACTACTGTTCTACACATATCATATGTTCAACTCATGTTCGACATATGTTCAACGTTTTCCACAGTCATGTTTGATATTCCCATGCCTCAGAAATGCTAGGAACACATGGACATTTCATGTTTGATACATACCTCCTCCTTATTGTATTATAGCCTTTCATGCATGGACCAAGTGTAGCAGTATAAAAGTATGAAGATAGCCAATAGAACAAGCTAGTCTTGTTTTTGTTGGATTCCCTCTGACAACAGCTACAATGTCCCTTCCATTCTTGTATTTAGTTATTGGTGTGCTAGATACTGTACAGTATCATAGGTCGCCTTCATTAGAACAAGACTACTATTTGTCTCTCACACTACCTGTCACTGATATACATGACATCCACTTCACCTTTACCATATTTCAGCGACTTGCCACATAGGCTTTGAATACCCATGCTTGGATAGTGGTTGCCTAACCTTAACAGCTCGAGACCACAACTTGAATCCAACCATGTTTCAAAGTAGCATTTGCTGTGTTCGCTTTGTCATCAAGCTAAATCGACAGCCATAGCCAGGCAAAACCCGGACCCCCCATTGATTGATCAACCTTCTCCTGTGCCCTGTGGATGTATCTTGATGCTGTCCTCGTGTGGCAGTATTTCTTTTTCTAGCATCGACCTCTCTTATAATGGTCTCTTAGTGAGCATCCATTAGGAAACACCTTCTTGCCATGTTGCACCAGGCCTATGATATAACAAGATGTAGATTACTATTTAGTCTGTAATGTTATGTAGATCACAATATATGCTATGCATTCTATGTAAAACAATGTTGCATCCTGTCATGTGATAGCTTGAGTCATTTTCCTTCGCTCATCATCATGTTTCAAATCCTGTCTATGACTGTCTATCCTTTCTACTATCCTATGGTCCTTGGTTTTGAGGGGAAATCACATTATAGTCACTGTCAAGCAACTCTTCTGCTGCTGCACGATCCTCTTGGTTCTGCTGACCATAAAACAGAAAATCTAATCCATGAGTGTAAGCCTGTCAAGCTGACCATCATTTATGAGTGGTCATGGCACCATGCTACTAACAACAGATCTCCTCTGAAACTTGTCCATCCCACCACCCTGTTCATTGAGTGACTCTGCCAGTGATACTGACTCACACAGCTCGGACATTGAGTCCAAGTTCTATGAATGGGACACTGAGGACACCCGTGATGAACATTCCGGAATTTGCATTCCACTTGTGGTAAGTGCCATTTATTTCCAAATGATTTTGATCATTCAACCTCCGGCGCACTAACAACTTTTAGATTCGTCAGGCCAACTTTGAAATCTCACAGTGACTGGCTGCCACCCAAGATATCTGGTACCAATTCCATGGACCTTCCCACAGAGCTTCTTGGCATGCAAGTCATTCATATCAGTACCCCATCATACACTCGCTCATTGTTCAAGACTGAACATTATGTTAGGAAAGTAATCACCACTATTACATTACGAAGGGTTACACCAGCATCAGGCAGGACAGCATCCCTTTACGTTTCACTACAAGCCCACCTGTCGTGATCGACACATGGACCACTGTTGACTAGGATGAACTGCAGCCACCATGGATGAGGCACAGATACACCACCCTCATCTGTGAGGCCATACCCAAAACTGTCATTGTCCCCTTCTTCCTCAAACGTGAGAGAGGGCTAATATAGCCAAGCAATCAGCCATCCTCGACTGGAGCCATGCCATTGATGTATGTTCCATTCCTCTCGAGACGCTTCACCAAATTGCCACAGCACTCACCGGCGACCACCTCACTCTAGCTTCAATCATATTTGGCCAGGCTCCATCTGGCCCACTGGGCAATTATTGATGGTGACCTCAGTCGCACAGAAATGTCAAGTCCACTTTAGTTCACATCATCTTGTACATACTAAACAAACTGAAGCTGAATGATATAATTCCTGTGGCCCAATTTGAATAATGGATTGAGGTAGTCTTCAAGAGGTCACATATGGTGGCTATGTTCACTGACATCCAAGTCAGAGCTTTCTGCTGCCCAAATGCTGGAATGAGATGGCATCCGCACACAATTCTGTGCATGGGGATCATCTCCGCATGCCGTTGATAGATACATGTCGAGCGGGAGAGGGTACTATGTACATCCCACTGGCAACATCCTTGCTTCTAAATGGAGTCATCCACTCGATGTAAGCCAAGGGTTCAGCAAACTTCTCTAGTGATGGAAAGTAGCCAGAAATCTGGAAAATACCCTTGACCTGAGCCACCCGCAGGCCTAATGAGTTATCACCCCAATGAGTCTATGCCCGGGACCACTGTGGATGCTCACCTTCAAGTGGTGTCCCTTGCATCATCAGTAAACTGACTTTTTTTTTCCTTAGCCGACATCCTAGATTATTGCCAAGGCATAGGTCTATACAGGACTATCCTATCTGCCACAGTCTGTTTGACTCTATCACCAACTATTTTTGATAGACTGAACTCATGTAACTATTACAAAATTATTATGTTACTATGTAAATAGTAATATACTAACTACATATGTATACCTCCTTGCGCCCAATTTCTGTGTACATCCAATGACAGTGTGCAGGGCCTTGTCACGTTTTGGCAAGTTTTTAATTGAGTCGCAGTGAGTCTAATCTGAGTCGATTGGCCCAGCCAATGTTTCACTGGTGGCAGCCATACAGAATGTATTCCAACTCAAAGGGTATATATACCTAGTTGAGTTGGACATCATGGCTTTCCCTCACTCATCTTACTGGACGTGTGAGGGGTACATGCATCTGCCAGACTCATATCGTACAGTCACTTATTACCTACCTTAGACTTACTGTGTCTACGTAATTACTATACACTTGTCTTACTGGACATGTGAGGAACTTACCGTGTCTAGTTTTAACAGGTTATGAGGTCCGAGGGGTTTCATTGAAAAACGACACACTCAGAAACCTAATAGACAGTCCTACAATGCATCCAGACTGACGTGTTTGCCTTTCCTGAGCAATACTTCTTCAGCGGACATCAACTACTCTTTCTCTTTCGTTCTTTGGGAATCTTTTCTCTTTCAGCGCTTCACTCCACTCTAGTGTTATTAGGTCCAGTCCTAGGACTGACAAAAGACCAAGAACCAGACCAGACCAGACTGCTAGGACTGGTCCTTAGTAATTGGACCAGTCTTTCCTAGACCTTTTTGAGAACCAGTCCTGGTCTTTTTGTTTCAGGAAAATGAAAGGACAGAAAAAAGACTGGTCTAGACCGGCAACCAATGTTAGCCTCTATTTGGTAGTATAGTCCTCTATTTACCCTGATTTTTGCTCATTTGTACGATTTTATTTGACCGAGTTATGAGATATTTTCAAAAAGTCTCTTACAAAATGGTATGCACTCCGAGATTGGGCATATCTTTACCAGATGTAGATGGAATTACATAACTATTACCAGATATGGAAGCAAAGGGCCTCAGCTACACCTGCATCAGGAAAACCTGTCTGTGCTATTGTTAAATAGTAATGGAAAATGTATCACATATGGCAGATGTCTATTTAGCTAAGCAACTTGTGCACTATTACAACCATGTATGCTATAAAAGGCCATAAATGCTAATTGAACAAATATAATTTTTACATTTGTAAATAGGACAATACAAATGCTCTTCTGCACTACTATAATGTTTGATAGGAATATTTACTAGACCAATTATTCAGTAAAAAAACACTACACTTATCTAAGATATCTGAAGACTTCCATGATGATGGCCATTTTACATTAGGACCTAAGAGTGGAATCAACTGACAACATTGCCTAATAGCTGTCAAGGAAACAATACCACCTGGTGAAATAGTACTAGTACCTGTCAAAGGGGCCAGTTTGGAGACTGTGTACATATTATGATGCCTTCCAGGCTCTTTGCTAATAGCATACCATTCCACATATATCTTTGGGCCAATTATAGGGAGAAGACCTACCCATCACTTATCCAGAAAGCTTGAATATGACTCTTAATCTTCCAACTTTCAATCCTAAATTATAAACTATGAATGAGTATTTGAAGTGGCAAATCATAAGATAAAATTGCCAAAAAAAACATACACTTTAAGCCTGTGGCCTCAGCATCATCAGTATTGGCCACCACAACCACATCAAACCCCTCCTCCTGCCTTCCAGCAATAGGCTTTGTCCTCATCAATTCTGTGTCTTCTTTAAAATCCACATCATTTCCTAATGGATCAAGCATATACTTGAATGAGTACCAAATATCCAGAGCCTGCATAGGAAGCTCTCCATACAGTACTTGAGATCTATCTGGCCAGAGCATCTTCCCTAGGAAGTAGATTGTTGAGGTAATGGCAAAGGTGAAAGGAAAATGAAAGACAATGATGCCTAAGTTGAATATTGGTGATAGCCTGTGAGGAAATAGCTAGTCTGGAGGCTATAATAATGGACAGTGGTTGCTGACTCCCAGTAGGAGGTATAGAATCTGGTTCCTCAAAATGATTATTCTCCTTCCTACGGCTGCTCTTCAAATATGTTTCAAACATAGCAATGTTTTCCTGTCTGGTTAGCCATGTTGTCATTTGAGGTACTTTATCTCTAAAATTGGATGCTCTCCAATCCTCTTTAGCATAGTCAATGTGAAACCATTTAAACATTTCTGTATTGTAGTTGTCGGTAGTTCCAAAGAATTTGATGCTCTCTGTGTAGTGAAGCATGGAGTGGAATTTGGGAATGTTGAGATGCTCCTGAATACCCAGCTGAGAGGAAGTCACAGTTCGGCCAACTTGAAGTGACCTCATGTTCAAGAGGATACTGACTCTGACACTGAATCCTTCTTTAGGGTTGACTTCGGTGGAAAAAATGATGGAATGAAAGTGATTGATACAAACACCGATGATCCGAACCAGGACAACAACATTGCTAGGAAGAGTAGGTGTTTCCAAGGGAGCAAGAGGAGCAAAAAGCTTCCTGTCTCATGGTTGGTCACAAACGGAAACAAGATAACCAGTCTCAATGCTCACTCATTGTTGATCAAAGCCGCATTCTCATAAGCTCACGTATTTCTCCACATAACGAGGGAGAGGGAAAATACAGCTTCTTCGTCATGTGGCTCCAAATGCCCATTCACTTTTTTTCCCACCTAAACATAACAGCACATTGAACCTCTCAAGTATATTTCTGGTGGTATCTTGACATATTGGAGGCATGTAGTCATTAGGATAATATCTGTTTTCCCAAAGAAAAGGATTAGATGGGCCTTTTGCAATTGTCAGGCAAAATAATTGTAATGCCAGGCAGTGTTTCATATAATCCCATGTGGGGCTGTGGGATCATCTGTGGAGGCATTAAACAGTCAGTGAAAATTTTGTATGCAACTCCCTTTCCAAAGATGTGCTTTTATTGACCTTGAAGAGGAGTGAAATGAGGGGCACATTCATTCAGGAGTTTAGAGATATTGATGTCGTTAGGCAACCTCATGCCATCCATAGAACTGTCAGGAACTTGAAGCATTGTCGCCATCCATGCCATCTTGATGGGATAGGTTTTTGATGGGACTCCAAAGTGTTTCCATACTTCACAAAGAGGAACCTTGGTTCCTTTGCCATGTATGTCCATTGCTGCATGAAGAAGTACTCCATCTAACATTACCTTGGCAAACGAGCAGAAGCTCTGAAATAGCTTGTATATATTAGATGGGCATGGAGACATGGAAAAGTCGAAACTACACCAGATGGCTGAAGCTCTGCTAACTTAGGCTCAAGACAGCAGATAGAAAAGTGATTGGAGAAGAATCAATGTTGATGGATTCAGAAATGACTGTGGACCCCCGAATTAAAGCTGCAAGCTCTTTAAGAGTATATCAAAACATCTTTGAAAGCGATGTCAGATTTGGGACCTGCAGGAAGTAGTAGAACTACATTCGGCTTGCGGAAGTTTTTGATAAGAGTCAGGGAGTCTCCAGTACATGTTTAAGGAGTTGGAATCACAACTAGCCCAGTCGCAGGCTACTGCCTAAATCTATTTCCTGTTATAGGTCAATTCTATCCATGCTCACAAGGTAATGTTAGATATCACCATTTGGAAGAACTGAGTGACCCCGATGATCTTCAGGGGCCATGTTTACAAACATCTCCTTGTGTCTCCACCTCCCATCTACATATAACCCTTTATCCTGTAGTACTTTAAAGATTTATTCAAGAGTGCCTCTAGGAGGGACCCCTTTGCGCCTGTATTGTGGGAAAGAGATATAAGGAAAAAAACAAAACAAAAAAGTGCCAGCGACGGTTGATGTTGTTGCCCTCCATCTTCCTTACTGTATGAGCATCCATGACCTTGTGTTTCAAACTGTCCATGACACAATTTGTGAAATGTCACACATGAATCCTTCTATTAAATATGTATAAAAAAAAACAGAAGAATTATAAGTACAACAATGGAATATATGACATCAGGTGAGGGACTTACATTGATGATAAATGCATGTTGCAGTTAAGACGTGGGTTCCTCTGAAGAAGTTACCATACCTACTCAGTGGTTACCATTCAAACTTAATACAAAGAGAGGATTAGCGACTTACCTGCCAACATTGTGAATGGATGGAACTGAAGTATCTCTTGAAGTGGGATGGTTTTGAGGAAGGAAGTTCACATAGTGGATTTCACATGTACAACCGCACAGTTTAATTTCGCTCAAGTCACCCAAAAGGGGAAGTGCATGCATGTGACCGCACTTCCCATTTATAGAAGTCTCTGTGAATCGGACACAGCCTAGGGCACTGTCAAATGAGACCAGAGGCTGGTCATGTAAGAACATAGATATTTACCTGGAAGTGATGCAAGACACTGGCTATAGGTCTTATATGCTGGGCTTTAATGCCTCACGAAACTGACAAGTTCCACTGAGTAACTGCAGTGATGGCAGTAAAACAGTAAATGCAAGTTATACAGATTCACTTTCTGCATTTGCTGCTTTTTATGTTAACACATACTCTCATTATGATACATGCATATCAACTTGCTTTCTAGTGCTAATATTTTCTCACCATCAAGGCCAAGACTGTAATTTGTTTTGTTTCCTTCACACTTTTCTCAAACCACTTGTTTATCAGGTCGAAGTCGCTGGTGAGTGTCTCTTCACCAGACAAGCAAATCAGTCCCACTCAATGACATCCAGTCTCTTCTTCATTATAATGCAGCATTTTCCATCCTGACCTTCAAACATTTCATTGCTCAATACAATGATCCTACAGTATCTCACCATCAGCAGCTCGAGGAATTGGTGTCCTCGGTTCATCTCTCCTTCACCTCGCTTCCCGTCTATCACCGCATCAAGTTTTGGAATGGTGAAATCCAGTCGCAACACCATCGACTCTGTCCATGCACAGCCGCTGTGTTACAACAACGTAAATGCTGTCATTTCCCCATCACATTTTGATGTGGCACTTGTCCAAGTTCGGAAATCACAATCCAAAGCCAGCAATTGCAAGGTATTTCTTTTACCACTATCTACAATGACTACTAAGTCTAAGGGAGAGTCAAGATTATTTTCTCTACATCTACACAGGCCGGGCAGCTTCTATTCCAAAGAAAAAGGCAACCACCCTTTGAAAATATCTTGCATACATTGCCACTGTTTACCAAATTTACAGCAGCATCTGAACTCATCATGAAGATGTACTGTATCTACAAGGCACTGAGGACAGGAGAGTGCATGGTGTCTGTCATACCGGTGGAACTAATAGGTGATAAGCACAGAAAGCTTGTGGGTGTGGGATAACCACTAAATAGGGACTCTAGGTCACACTGGAATTCACTGTGAGTAACCAAAACACATTGGTGGACACCATGAATCATCTTAATTGGTCTTCAGTTAGGTCTACATATTCAGGACCTAGTATCAAGGGATCATCTTGGTGGACCTCTTCAAAGAAGAGTGTATCGGCCTCAAAACTACCAAATGGACATACAGCATATTATACCTTAGGCTTCCTAGAAGGAGGTAGGGAGGTAGGAGTGGAGCCAGAAAGCTGGGCCTGAAGTCAGTGTCTTAGAAACACTACTCAAGATGGAGACCAAGAGTCATCTACCATCTCATTTTCTAGATTGTCTTGCTCTTGCCTTTGCTATGAGAGATTTCTGCTATTTCATCGAGCATCTTTGTTGATTGGATTTGAAATGCTCATAACAGCTGTAAGTTACAACCAAAGATTGGCCAAAAGTTTCCATGTGGACGAAACATCATTGATGTCAGAGTGTCTATAAGGTGCTCACTGGGTAGTATTTATTTATTCCTTTGGAAGTGGGATAGCAAGTGCTTACCTAACCACACTGAGTCAAACTGGTGGTCATAGTAGAGTACTAGTGGCATGCTGTACCGTTTTGCCTAGAAAATGCCTGGGGCACTAACTAGTCTGCCAGTAGGAGGCGACAACTTCCATATCTGTGCCAGAAGTTGTAGTTTCTTTTTTCCTTACACCACATGGGCCCCATGCATGAAGAGCTACCATGTCAATGCTGCCAGTAGCCTCCTTCCCAGGCCTTTTATGTGACATCAATGAGTTCTCTGTTGCTGAGGGCTCAGCAATGAGCAGCTGTCTAACTGGTTTAGGTTGATGATATCATTGAGACAATTGGCATCATCTCCTCATTTGCGAAGAGAGCAGTGGCTGATACTGTTCTCTTCATGCTCCCTAAGGGACCTGAGAGATCGGAAAGAATGTCCAGGTGGGTAAAAGAGCTAAAGGAAGTATGGCAGTAACAGGTAGAACTGTGTACACACCTCCAAGTGGACCAAGTGGGGAAACTTATTCCAATACTTTTGATCCTTCAGGTGCTTCTGATGCTTCCAGTTTCACATAACTCTCACACCTTATTTCAAGGAATATACTTGGTCTTGCATACAGAGATATAGCCAACACCTAGTTCTATGCAACTTGAATTCATATGTACTATTAATAGCCTAGGGGAACTGAAATGTACAACCATTGTAAGCTCTTTGTCATCTAAGTTCTACTGGATCCACATTTCATGTGCCACGGACTTGTCCAGCGGCACCATCCATCTCACTGAAGTGAAATGCACGAAACATATCGACATACTGTCTGTCTGGAGTTGAATTTATAGAATTTTGTAAGATTCATCAGTCACTAAATGCTAAAATGTCAATGTGTTCTTTGTCAATTTGAATGTTGATTGGCCCTACGTCAGTAGCAGCGGATGCGAATGAACCAGTGATATCTTGTGTGAAGGAACCAATGCCCTAATTAATCAAGTTGATGGATATCGAGCAATGGAGAGCCAAATCAAGACACTCACAATGAAGGCCGGTGCATGGATAATTTTCCAGGCTGCGGCCAGGCCAAGGTGAAGCGCTAATGCAAAGATGTTAATGCAGGTGTCTATATAGACAACAACAAACAAAACATACCTGAAAGCCGGAGTGGTGACCATAACATCACCGCTGGTCGAGATCAGGTATAAATGTTGAATTAAAGCTGGCTCATGACAATTTGGAAAACTTCGGCTCTTGAGACTGAGGCTGTGTGTGACTTTTGCCGTGACTCAGCTGAAGCAACTAGTAACTATGGCTTGGAGTCAATGAATAGCTGGAGTTCCGGCAACACTACTTGGAGCAAGCCTTTTGGTATTGTTGTGGTTGCAGTAAACAAAGTGTACCAGTATGGCATGGAGGTCTGGTAAAAGAGATACTTATCTGCAACAGTGTCGATATCCATGCTGCATACTGCTGGATCAAAGAACCCAAGATGAAAAGCAACTGGCCTGGAGATGAATGTCCGTGTACCATTGGAGATCAGACAAGAAGTCCTTCCCATGACTTGTTTCAACTTTGTGAGAGTCCCGCCCGTATCATAGTGGTGACCTGTGATGGGCTGGAGAATGTAGAAACAATAATCAATCTCTTTAGAACCAACAGCATGGATGCACCACCATATATCATGGTCATAAAGGAACCAATGAAAAATGTGGAGTACTCCAGGAAGAAGAAAGTAGGGAGAATTGGAAAGCAGCCAATCTCTCCAGAATGGCAACGCTGCTATTAAGACGGTATTCTTTGCAACCCCAGAAGAAAGCCTGCGAATAATCCAGATCAACGTCAATAGAGTCAATCTGGTTCAGGGTCTGGTACTTAAAGGAATGAAAATTCTGTATAGTCGGCAAGAGTAATTGCCGATGTCATGTCCCAGCTGCATGCAATTGAATGGGCTTCAGGAGAGTCAATGATAAGAGAGGTTGGCATAGGATGAGGACAGGGAGCTAGAAGTGGCTGCCGAAGAATAGGGTTGTGAGAAAGAAATGTAAGAATGGTGAAGATGTCTGTACAGTAAGGATGTTGTTGAGAAGGGCCGTTTCGACTTGTTTGAGCTCAGCTTGAATCAGTAGGCTGAGGCTGGCCTGGGAAAAGGAGTAGGGAGGACAATGAGGTGATGGTCTTAGTAATTGGGAATCACTGGAAATGTGATAAGCGCAGAAAGCTTGTGGGTGTGGGATAACCACTGAATAGGGACTCTAGGTCACACTGGAGTTCACTGTGAGTAACAAAAGGAAACAGAACAGTGGACTCCGAGGTTTGAGTCAAGTGGCTA
>JBBPOM010000388.1:0-20356 GCA_038091455.1 Leccinum uliginosum
TTGATTCATTGCTTCACGATACTGATTGCGTTGCAGAAGTGTTCAAGACCCGTTGGTACACCATGGGCGTCACTTCGGACGCGCTATTCACGCGTTTCATCAGGAAATTGGTGAGGTGTTGATATATCCAGATGAGTGTGTTAATTACTTATCAAACTGGTAGAAGTAGATAAATGCATGTATAAAACTACCTTTCTTTATGATAATGCTGGTGAATGGACAACTACCTATATCTCATGGCAGACATTATACCGATTGACCTTTCATTACCATTTGATTCTCAGTCTGAAATATGATAGATCACACCTGTGTACATATGACTATAAAATTACCTTTCTTTATCATAATGCTGGTGAATAGACAACTACTGATATCTCATGGCAGGAATTCATCATTTGACTGTCAGTCTGAAATATGATAGATCATACCTGTATACATATGATTATAAAATTACCTTTCTTTATTGTAATGCTGGTGAATAGACAACTACCTATATCTCATGGCAGACATTATATCAGTTGACCTTCCATTACCATTTGACTCTCAGTCTGACATATGATAGATTATACATGTATACATATGATTATAAATTTACCTTTCTTTATCATAATGCTGTGAATAGACAACTACCATATCTTATGGCAGGAATTCATCATTCGACTGTCAGTCTGAAATATGATAGATCATACCTGTATACATATGATTATAAATTTACCTTTCTTTATCATAATGCTGGTGAATAGACAACTACCATATCTTATGGCAGGAATTCATCATTTGACTGTCAGTCTGAAATATGATAGATCATACCTGTATACATATGATTATAAATTTACCTTTCTTTATCATAATGCTGTGAATAGACAACTACCATATCTTACGGCAGGAATTCATCATTTGACTGTCAGTCTGAAATATGATAGATCATACCTGTATACATATGATTATAAAATTACCTTTCTTTATCATAATGCTGTGAATAGACAACTACCATATCTTATGGCAGGAATTCATCATTCGACTGTCAGTCTGAAATATGATAGATCATACCTGTATACATATGATTGTAAAATGACAAGAGCTACTAAGTAACAGGGATGTCAGAATACCATAGATGACAATGTCTGTAATACTAGACAGTCATCTGTAGTCAATGACCTTCAATAATAATCACTGTTCCATTTTTTTTTCTTTATTTTATCATTTATAATCTACCCTTTTCAGGTGCTGACCATTACAACGAGTCTCTGCAGTACATATTATATTATAGCTTAGGCCTGTCACGGGTACTACCGGTTGGCATTTGCCTACACGTGTACCTGTGACCGCTTCGGTTGCACGCCGTGCCGTGGTTTGCGTTCATGGTCACGGTCAACGCCGCGTTGTTGTGCCGTTGTCGGTAACGGTAACTGCAGCGACTGCCGAGTCGTCATGCTGCAAGTAGGAAGTGTGAATCGCCTCCAGAGATGCGCTTTCTTGCCCTCGTCTCATCTTCGTGACCACCGAGTGACATCTTGGAGAACAATAACACGAAAAAGAATCGCTGATTGGTGCTCTTCGCGTATCTTGGTAGCAGTAGCGGTAGTAGTAGCTCCTTGTTCCAATCGTGCAATTGCCTTTGTAAGGTCTTTGATCTGGGCCTCCGACCGTGACTGCTCCCTGATGACTGCCATTGCGGTAGCATACTCCTGTTTCATGTTCTCCCGTCTCGCTCTATAGTCCTCCCCCTTGTTCGCGACAACCGATGTATGCTCGGACTTGAGCTTCTCCATATCCTCCGCATACCGTGACAACGCATCTCTTCTTAGCACAATGGCGACAGTGTGCTCTTCCCGGAGTTCGCAGGGTGCCTGATCACGAGCAGACAGTGACTCAGACAGTGAACAGTCTCCGAGTCGTGACGAGCCTTCTCCGCCATGCGCGTTTCACTCGTATGGTCCTCGCGAAGACAATCAAGCATAGAAGCAGCATCTTCAGAGTCCAGACTGCTTGCATATTGCTTCAGCATGGTGGCGTTGTAATACTCTTCTTCGGTATGATGTAGTAGGTCGGCTGCCAAATCCTCATGTATGTGTTTCATCGTTTCGGCATCCCCGGATGTGACCTTGCGGATCTCCTCGTGGTATTATTTGTCGGCCACTCGCTCGAGGGCATTTTTCCCTTCTTGTGATGTATGCCGCAGGTCCACTTCGTGCACCGCTTATAGTTTGCCAAACACTTCCTCGTGACCTTTAAGCGCTTTGTCATGAACAGTCGTGCGACGCTTAGGAAAGCTGAGTCTGGAGGTTGCCAGTCGGGGCCTCGTGTTCATCTTTCACCTTCTAAACGAGCTCACCGACCTCTCTACCTTTCGCCCCGAGAGCTTTGAAGCATGGTGCTCAGTGCGCAAGACATCAATGGCCGCAACATGATCATTTTCCGTTTTCTTGATGGTTTCAATCAACTGCCGCTCGCGTTTGGAAAACCAAGTCCAACTCGGTTAGAGTCTGGCCATTTTTAGCGCACACCACCAAACCAGTCGACATATTCAGTGTCTGCGAACGGCACATTAGATTGAGATGGTTCACTACTAGTAGACGAAGGAAGCACACACCTCATCTCTGGAAAGCATGACGAGCCCATCGTGCGCGCGATAGATTTGAGCTAATTGATCCAATGAATTGACCAAATTCTTTCATTGTGTACGTCGAGACTCTTTCTGTGCCATGGCCCTGAACGCGTTCTAAGTATAGGCAGCCGATATTCAACGAAAACGTGATCCTTACGACTGAAGCTCGTCGAGGCAACCATGCAACGGACGACAATCCGTGGAGCTGCATGCTCTTTCAGATCCTCCGCTCTTGCGGCGGCCTCGGTCGGGGTCAGAACGATGTGGCCATTGTGGCCAGAGGCAGAGAAAGTGAATTTGAACGAATTATGGGGAGTGCGATATCGAGCTAGAGGTGCCGTGATTGGAGTTGGATATCTTGCGAGAGCACGCTGACGAAAGCTCCTGCGTCAACGATACAGACGGCGAAAAAAGATGGAGAAGACGATCTAAGTAGCGGAACGCGTAAGCACACACAAGCGAAGAGGTCCATGCAAAATAGTACCTTCCATGGAGTGACTCCAAGGAGATCACCTGGCAGAAAAGAGGCTGTCGTGAGGATTGGTCGAGTTGTGAGTCGGCTGTTACAACCTTACTTCGTAAGCTAATCGTATTCCCGCGCATGGGGCGTTGTCTCCACACTTTCGAAAGCCGAAAACTCCAGAATGGTAGCGTGGGCAAGTCTTAAATCTGAATAGCGAGGTCGGCCATCTCTTCCAACGTATTGCGATACATGACGTACCGGTAACGGAAGAAAGGTCGACGAGAGTTGTGGCATGCGTTTGGTGCAGCGCAAGCAAACTAGTTGTCCACTGCATCAGGGGAACTGTGACAAATTGATATAGTTATATACCATCTTATCACAGATAACTTCCATTATCCTCCACATCAGTATTACAACATACTAGCTCAAGCATTATTTTGTTTGAGTGGGTTGATAGATGTTACAAAAACTTTCCACAATTATCAATAGGATCCAAACTATCATCTTTCAAGTAGTTGTCAAGGATATAACTGTCATATCCAATTATAAAATCAATCTCAATTAACCTCATTAGAATTTCTCTCAACTTGAGTGTAATGTCAATTTATATCATGAGTTTGTATATTGTAACTACTCTCCATGTGACACTAATCATCAAATCTGCCAACTTGGGTGTGATGTCAATTTATCTCATGACTTTCTTATATTGTAACTACTCTCTGGATGACATAGATTGACACTACACTCAGATGGGGAGATGTGGACATTAGTTTCATGACTTTGTATATTGTAACTACTCTCTGGATGATATAGAAAGCTGACATCTCACTCAGATTAGGAGGTGTGGGAATCACTGTCACACAGGGAGTAGTTATAATATACTATTATATACAAAGTCATGACACTGATGAGTCCACATCTCCCAACCTGAGTCTGGTGTCAATCTATGTCATCCAGAGAGTAGTTACAATTTACAAAGCCATGACATAGATTCACATCAGATTCACATTGGGAGATATGACCATCAGTGTCATTCAGAGACAGAAATTATGGTAACTTTCCACAATTATACTTGGGATCCAGACTCTCATCTTTCAAGTATTTGTCAAGGGCATAACTGACATACCTGATTACAAAAGCAATCTAAATGACACTAGTTAGAACATCTCCCAACCTGAGTCTGGTGTCAATCCATGACATGCAGATAGTAGTTACAATTTACCAAAGCTATGACATAGATTGATAAATGTTGTAAATGGATATGCCAATTATGCCCTTGACAAATACTTGAAAGATGAGAGTCTGGATCCCAAGTATAATTGTGGAAAGTTACCATAATTTCTGTCTCTGAATGACACTGATGGCCATATCTCCCAATGTGAATCTGATGTGAATCTATGTCATGGCTTTGTAAATTGTAACTACTATCTGCATGCCATGGATTGACACCAGACTCAAGTTGGGAGATGTTCTAACTAGTGCCATGCAGACAGTAGTTACAGTTTCATCCTCAATTTCATTGATTATCATCCTTTCCTTCATGAGTCATATGCCCGATTTAAATCAAGCATGTAAAAATGTGCCAGATATTCCTTGCATGGTAGATCTTACAACATTCATATAAATTGCATTGACTATCTTATATCCCTACATGGATTACATTATAGATTTTTCATTACTTCAAGTCTCCAACTAGATGATTACAAATGATTGAATCTCTCGTGGTACTGACTCGGACAACCTCACTCATCACACTGATAAAGGAAGACAATAGATAAACATATTATTTGTGTGCCATCAAAGCTAGGCAGAGGGGTGTCTAGGTAGAATTATTCCTCATTGGCTGCTGCTGCTGCCACTGCCCGGTACTCTGCTCGCTTAGCACGAATCCTGGAAAGTGCACTATTCTTTGATGGCAGACGTTCACTCTCTGTGTAGAGAGGGAATATCTGCCTATTCCACCATAGAAGTAATTGGTCAACCTCTTCCTTCTCCTCCAGATCATTCAGCAAATCAAGTATGCTGTTATAGAAACGCTCCGAGTCAGTGATGAGATCTGTGCGGGAAAATACCTGTGCCGACGATAGCGAAAATCGAGCCTACAGTGGTTCAACGGTCAGTATCACAGCAGAAATGAGCAATACAACATATCTTACTTGAGTTGCAACGTAAGCGATCGAGGATTTTGTTACGCTGCGCATGCCATGGATGCGTGCGTTACCGGACCGAGTGGCCTTGGGTTCCTGATCTACGGAGCTGGGCGAGGTGAATACGTGCTTATAAGCCTAAAGATAGTCAGTTTTTTTCTTGTCATAGAAGGCAGCAAGACGCACACAAACTAGGAGCCCACTGCGAAGCAGGCCATTCCAGGGATCTTCCGAATCATACATATAGTTGGCATACAAAAATATTGGCCATTGATCCCCCGCAACATGGATTTGACCATTCTTTAACTTTTCCCTGATCCTTTACAGACGCTACGTCAGGATTTCATGCGAAATCAAATCAGATACGTACTCGATATTTTGCCACTCGAAGCCAGCAGGGCAAAGGAGGGCTCCTGTGCGCTCATGGTGGAATCCGCGACCGGATTTCACGTTGCGAGGGATATGCGGAGTAAGTGTCTGACCTTTGGGGGTGATCCAGTCGATAATTGCGGCCTTCATCCCTTTTGTATCGTCAGCCCTTGCGCTGTTGGCGCCTTTCTGAACCTATACGCAGTCGTTAGTAGTACTCAGTAATACAGTAGAAAAACGAGCAACCTCACCAGTTCTGCCACGCCCATGATGTCGTCCTCCGACGATTCCATGAGCCGAGCCTCGAGTCCCGGGATCGTTCTCAACAGCTCGCGAAATACAGTATATTCTTGCTTTTGCCTTCGAGAATATCATGGTTCAGTTCGCGTGCAAGACAACTGCTGCGGATGCTACTTACTGGGTCGTGAGCGAATCTAAGCCATTTTCCTCGATGTCGCCCATGAGTGTCAATCCATTCGTCAGCAACGCTTGCACGTTACAAAACGCGTGAACCACTCGACCGAAGTGCCGCCCGTGATGAACTAAAGGGTCCGGCACACTTCTGAATTGATTGTCAATAAAGAGAAATTGTTATTGATGCGGCCAAACGTACGGTCGCTTCCTGGGCCCTAACTCGAGAGCATTCGTGAGCGAACGCTTTCGTCCGCTACTCGGACTTTCCCCGTCGTCTTGAGCGACGGAACCACGTCTACCCTCACGCCGACCATCGTTGAGGGCCATGGATGCAAGAAAGAGAGTAGCAGATCAAAAAAGAGGTCAGCGAAGGGATGAGGGCGACAGAAGAAAACACTCGCCTTTATATACCTCAACCTGCAAGATCCTGTTTGTGCGGTGACCTATAAAGGGCAATCCAGATCAGATCAGATCTCGCCTGGATCTCTAAATCGGCGATCTCACCGTTACGTGTGACAGAAGCACGCAGATTGCGTCCAAAATCTCGATGGCCCAGATCTGGAAGGTCGGTCGCTAACCTTGAAAGTGACGTTCTCCGGCTAGCTCGCTCGCCCGCGTGCGTCCAAGATCTCGATGCATCTGACAGGGAGAAGTCGGTCGCTACCCTCTAAAGCGACGTTCTCCAGGTTAGCAAGGGGGAGGGCCAGCGCATTCGTCGCCGAAAGCGGGCACTGCTACAAAGTATTTGACTTGCATGATCCATAAATCAGTGCGAGGGAGACTGAGTACTACATGGTTACATACTGAAGGATATCGATCCCATGATCCCAATCACGAAGTCGAATGTCCCAGACGTTTCTACGTAAGTCATAGCCAAAGTTCGTCCTGCCGTTTTATGCATCGCAAACTTGAACTTGGGTCGTCTTTGCCAGAACTGGACCTGCTTGCATCAGCGACCTCGTCTTCATCGTCGAAGGAGTCGACAAATGAGAAATCCGGAATAGTCTCATTGACAGCGGTGGCAGCCTATTCGAGTCACTGGTCCAAGTCTTCGCAGATCTTGAGTACATCACCGACAACAGCAAGCATGGTTTTCCAGTTGCGCGTGCCGTCGCTGGTACATCCGATGTGGGACATCGGATGGGTCAGCGTTCTTCGAGAATATAATGAGAAGAAGGAAAGGGAGAAAGCGAAAACAATACTCACTTGACGGAGGCAGTGCCGTAACTCTCATCCTGGCTCATAGTTATGCAAGATGAGCGCTTGCCCAGCCAGGAGTACCCTCGGCAGGTCCTTGAGCGCTATCACTTTCCCTCGATTCAGCGCGAACTCGGCAACAGGCGGTGCTGCTTGAATTGCAAGTCGATCGTAAGGTGGATCGGCCCGAGAACGGTGCGAGGATGATCTGGAGATTCATGATGCCCTTAAGCGCCATGGACTTGATCCCGCCTGGCACAGGAGCGAAACGGAGATGATTTCCTTGATGACGACGTGCAGGCTATCAACAAATCATCAAACCATCAAACGGAAGAATGAGTGGAACATACCCTTTCTGGAGTTCAGGTGGAAGAAGGCTACGCTGCGCATGCTTTTGAGTCAGCTTCTGCGGTTCGACAGCGACGGGAGTAGGTGGGGATGATATGTCCTCGATGGAGTACGTCATCCCCGATTTTGCACAGGAATTCTTCCTGTCTCATCTTCTTGCTGCAGAGCTTCATGCCGCCCGTCTTGAAGTGGGGCACCGAGACAACGTTGCAGATGCCGTCGTTGAAGATAATGTGGAATGTAGAGTTGAAGTAGAGGACGAGGGGGGAAATGGAAGAAATGTACGTTGATCGATTATCTACATCCGACATCCGCTTCGGAACGGGTGGGAAAATTCGGCGACCACATCCGAGTCCCTCCTTATGCTGTTTTTATTTTTACTATTCAGTTTGATCCCAGACTTCTTCCGGAGTCTGGGCATTACTTACTAAGTTACGCTACAATGGGCCGTTCCAAACTGTGGTAATGAGACCGTCTAGCTATCGACTGTCAGTTTAGCTCACGAGCCGCGTGTTGAACTTGAGCATCTCACCCTGGTCTTCGGTATGGGCATGCCAGAGAACGTTGTGCTGTACGAGCACGATTATCGATGCGCGCACGGTCCGAGATTTCAGCCTAGTGAATCTGACGTACTGACCGCGACTTTCTGTCGGAAGAAATGAGGAACAAAGTGGTGGGTCGCGTGAAAGCTTACCACGTGAGGGCCCAGGGGACCAAATTGAGTGTATACGATCTGTGTGCACAGACGACAAGTGTCTGCGTCGGCCATGCGTGTACCGAAACAAGCTAACAGCATGCGCTCACAGTCAGCTGGCAGAACCCAACCCGTCGGCGACGTGCTTACAATTGTGTTGCTGGGATGACATAAAACAGCTCCCACTTGACAAGCAAAAGATTATGGAGTACGTACTACTTTGATACTACATACATACATACATACATACATCAATTGGTGATATTGAGAGAAGGTGTGAGTCGGTGAACGGCCCCTCTCACCGCCGCGGATCCGGGAACCAACCAAAAACAACAACACCGCAACTTGGTCACATCCGCCTTACTGTAGCCGACTCAAAGATATATATATCATACAGTAGAGGTTGGCCAGTAGGCTAGCCACGCTGCACAAACGTGGACCGTTACCACACGTTTCCCCTTGCCACGCTCGGACACAGTGGGAGGTTCGACGTCATGACTCCGAGACCAAAAGGAGGCGCAAACACGCGTCTGCCACGCTCCAACGTTTTCCAATCGATTTCGTCTTCTCCTACGGCACAGTTTGGCGAATGTGCAAACATTCCGGTCGTCTGACCGAAAGAGGCACTGAACCAATCGGTCTTTTCCACGTCAAATGGTGATATGACATGAGAGGGAGTTCCTCCACAAATGCACGCACGATCTTGCATTTGTCGTGACCGGCGTGGTAGCCCAGCCACTCGAAAGACACCCTACGCTTCTTCTACCCTGCGGTGCTCGGGGTCACCCGAAGGCGGTCCTTAATATCTGCTGTGAAGGTGACGGAGGGACGAAGAGAGGGGGGCAACGGAATTCCTATACCTCGTCCCAACGGCTCCAGAATGGAGAGGAAGCATCGCACTGTGACCAACAACATGTTACCGCCAAGGCAAGAAGAAAGGCGAAAAGGTTTTTGCGCAACGGGCGTCCAACTCGTCGCCTCGTCGCCTCATCACCGTCAAGAACTCATATCTCTGCGACACGTCCACTGCTTCCTTTTTCGTCTTCATCTTTCATTCATTTTTGGTTTATTTTTGTTTCCGCTCTGTTCAGAATTGAATGTTCGGTCAAATTCTGCGTATGTCTTTACTGTGGATGAGGGGATTATCGACAAGTCATACCAACTGCACGTTCCAGAATTGAAACAAAGTTGGAATCAGACTAGTTGGCTCCTGGTTACCTGATACTTGAACAACTAGCATCTCTTCAAATGGACATGCCGAGCTGCTCAAGTCGCAAGGTTGCTCTCGAATTCTTTCATAGATGCACTAGTGGCGAGATCATCACCACTTGGAAGTGAATCCTCTTGCTTGGCTAGGGACTCGACGTTGCATTAATCACCCTGAAAGAGAAAGCAGACTCGGAGGACATACCGAATGCGGATTCAATGTTGGCGTTGTCAGCGGGCTCGGATTCAAGGACTGTGCGTGTAGGAGTTGGGGTCACCACCGATTTGTCCTCATCGTAGTCATCTTCGTCCTGAAGAACATGGACTACTTTCCCGGTAACCTATTCACCTACAGGTTCATGAATGCTGGATTGTCGTCCGGTGGTTTGTTTTCATGTGCAGTTTCTTCAAAGGGTTGGGGACCTGATTCGGATTCCTTGACGCGGCGTTCCTTGCATATCATAACACTCGGATATCGAGCATGTGGAGTTCGTCGATGAACAACACCTGCAAGGATTCCGTCAGTGACTCAATCACGCACGGGGGACAAACAAACGCCAGGGATGAATTCTACTTTGCCTTCTTCCCGCCATTCGGCGACCTGGGTGTTTATTTGGTCTCACAGTTTGGGTTTGATTTCGCCAGTCTATCTCCGGCAAAGAGAGCGAGGAAAGCTTGGGTTCTGCTGTTGATAACGTCCATTTCGTGGAGAGAAACCGTGTGGACAACCTCAAAGTACGCTTGGTACTTCGCCTTCTGGACATTGCATGGGTCTGCGAAAAAGGCGTGCTTGTATGCGCAATGGACAACGAAGAGTTATGGACGTACAGCTGCTCCCATTGTGTCGCACTCTCTAGTTCGAGCAAAGGAACGACCATGCTTGGAGACTTTCCAGAGGTCTTGTCGATGGCTAATGACGTCGCCAGCGAGCACCTTTTTTTGACAGTGCATCGATCATTTTGGTTCCAAGGTCGTACATCATCTTCATGTCGGTCGTTTTAATGTTCATTGTTACCGTCTTTGTGGCCTATACAAACGGTCATAAATGGAAGGCCGATGGGTAGGGGTGACGCACCCCCGTCAGACTTCGGTCGATTTGGATTTCGACTCTCCCTCGATAATTTCTGTTTCTTCTTTGATACGTACGCCGATGCTTCGACGGATAGCTTGCGTGAGCGCTTCCGTTTTGGACATGGAGAGCGAAAAGACTTCGTTGCCGGCGATCGTCGTAAATGGGACGTCTGCGCCTAGCGCTGTGCCATGCCTACCAATGCGGGTCAAGCAACCACCCCTCACGATCACCACGGCATAAACGCACCGAGAGCAAATGGCAGTCTTTCCCGTAGATGATGGCCCCGCGAAGAGGATAGCGCGTCCGGCTATTCGACCTTCTGGCACTATCTTGAGGATCATGCCTGCCGCTTTACGATCTTTGGCTTGTCCAACCATGCCCTGCGATTCTCCGCGTGGTTCGAAAGCCGGTCGTCGAGACCGAGACCGCGGATGTGCAGTGCGCGCCTGAGGGGGGGGGTGATGAGAGAGGTTTCGCCGTAAGCTCGAGACGGACCTATACGCTCCATCTTAATTATGTCCCGCAGCTCGGACGTCCCTGCGGTGATTTGGGTTGCCTGTACGACGCCATGGACGGTCAGTGTGGTGGATGGGCAGCAATGTTGGGCGTACCCATTGCAGTTTTTTTTTCTTTTTGATAAGGTAAAAACTTGGACGCGCACAACAGTTTGTCTTACGCAAACAACGCAAATCCCCGACTCCCACGATAGTGGGGGAGAGTCGGTCTTGAGGCCTTGAGGATGCGGCGGTGTTCAGCGCGAAACTGAACGTTACTGAACGGTTACATGTCGCGCTCCCCCTTATGTAATTAAAATATTATGTAATAACGCTGTAGATTGAGGTGACCAGGCAGTTGGTAAGATATTAGAGAATGATAGAACGAGAAGACAATTTTCGAAGAGAAAGACCGCGGGAGAAATGTCCTGAATTGTGGACCTGCAGGGTTGAAGGGCTGGAGAGAACGACGAAATGGGAGGATGTCTCCCAGTTCCGGCACCTGAGTGATTGAAAACGGCGATCATATCATCCGCGTGGCAGCGCAGTATTTGCACAGTAGCAACGGATCTTGACCACCTCACGGTTTTTTTAGCCCCTACCGAATTGGAAGCGTTGGGTAGACTCGCGACGACCAATCAGGTATTAAGAACACCCCATTTCCCCGTGCTATAGGTGCCAGTGTCCCGATTCCGTCCCGCTGGACGTGTCCGCCGGGCCGTCTGACGATGGCGTGTGGTGACCGTCGTGCACTCTCGGCGGAACGAGAGTGCGCGGCGGTCGCCACACGCCGTCATTGATGCTGGAATGGGGAACACGTCGTCCTCGTCGTCGTTGTGCGTCAGGGTGCACGCGTTGTCGTGATTGCGAACGAGGATGTGGGTGTGTGCGTCGTCGTCGTCGACGACGTTGTGCGTGAGGGTGCGTGCGTGCACTGTTGTCGTCGCGGATGAGGGAGGGCATTGTCGGGAATAGTTCTTTCGTGGCTTGTCAAAGTCTCTCCACGTATAAGTATTATGCCTTGTGTGTCCTCACTGCAGTCCATCAGATAGATTCTCCGCTGTCAATAACATTCAGGAATTCAAAACAAAAAAGAAACTTGCTGACCTTCCAGCTCCTTGAGAGGATAACAAGCATAAAATGAGTGGGGTCGAGGACTTGGCGCATTGCCGCGACGATTGATTTCTGCTTTCTACTATGTTCGGTCCACGTGCGATCCTACGCGCCATCGCACCCCCGACACTCTCCCCGACGCCTTCCCGCTCGTACGCCGCTCGTACGACCCGTGAAGCCATCGCCTCAAGGCTCATACGACACCGTCGTCACCGAATTCAAAATCTACAAATCCCATCCACCCCCGGCATCCGCCATCAACGAAAGCCCGTGCGTGCCCTCACCACCGCCCTCTGCAAAAAGGGCGGACGGAACTCGACGGTGCGTTTCCGCGGCGGCGGCGGACACCGCAGACGCATCCGTTCTCGTCATCAGTGCCGCGGGCGGACTGGATCAGCGACGCCGGCAGCCCCGACCTATGGCTCTCCACGACGTTCCCCGCCTTCAGTCCCTCCGGCGCGAGAATGTACTTCCACGTTGCTTTTCCTTCTGTATTTGGCTCGGGCACCTGGACGAGGGCGATGTGGCCCGACCGGTTGGGGTCGTACTCAATCCTGACCACGTCGTACTATGGGCCGGGCTCCATCCTAGTAAAGTCGATATGCTTGACCTTCCACCTTCGGGAGTCAGCTTCAGAAGAGTCGTGTGGAATGCAATTCCTGCCAATATCCCCTCTAATAACCTCACCAAGTGGTTGGGTTTCAAGATGGGATAAAGATCTCACCCATCCAGTTCGATATTTCCGGCGTTGAGCTAGAACTCGGAGTCAAATCCCGTACGATCAACGAACGAATAACCTCACGATGGAAGCCCAGCAGCCCATCCAAACAGCCCAAAAGCAGATGAAACAATGGGAAGCCTTGACGATCTCGTCACCTGTCGCGTTTGGTCTGAAATACGTTCGATATATGCTAGCACAAATTAGAATGAACGAGGGAAGAGAATGCAATCAGATACATACTCGTATGAGCTGTGAAGCCGAGAACGATGAGCAGCGTACATCGCAAATTCGCATTACAAGATTGTTACACTCACAAGAGACTCGATACTATACTCCGATGAACTCAGAACTTGCAGCAGACGTGACCGCCATGCTTAACAGGACTGAGTAACCCAGAATTTCACATGGAAAATATTTTCCCTCACAAAACTACGAGAAGAACAGCGATTGCGCCGCCCTTTCCCATGGAACAACCGCTGCAGCCGGGGCAGCGAGTCCCGCACTGGTTTGAGTTGGCGACAACGGGCAGGATATGCAGGAAAGTTTGGCTAGAGCGCTTGCACAGTCAGGGACGGAAAACATCTGAGACATTGGATCCCACGTTTGTAATCAGCGCCCTGGCACTCAAACCGAGGCAAGAGGCAAACACCCAGGGCACCGCAAACCAGGAAAGGCCTGCCTCCCAACATCTTGAGCAATATGTGTTTGTTACTTGAGATCATGACCGGATGCAAAGACGTTGCACTCACATACGCTTTCGTCGTCGATTGAGGATGATTCGCGATCGCCTGACAATGATTTCATTTCCGCGTCGCGTGACTCGGATCGTGTCAACTTACTCTTTGCCAATAGCCTAGGCGTTGTGCTTCGTCGACGATCCCCTCGAGCAAACGAATTTCATGCTCACCTTGGTCACAAAACACCCCTGCAAAGCCAGTCAAAAGTGCCGCCGCACCGTTCACGAGGCCCTGATTAGACTTCATAGTAAAATAACTACCCCCTTGGTTACCCACCACTGGTGTATCGATGGCGGCTTGCTGTAACAAGTCGTACAAATCCAAGATGCTTCCAACCGCTGGCGACGTTCCGCTGCAGATGTCAGTCAGTCTCTGATCACGTAGATCCAAAGGAAAACGGTAGGAACACTAACTAGGCCCTGAAGAGGAATATGTAGATGAGGATAAAGAGAAGGATGGTATGGCTCCAGTCATAGATGAACGTTGCGCGCAACCCACCGAAAATGACGGAGATCGCAATTCCGATAGGCAATAGGAAGCAAGCTGCGATGATTTTCATCCCCGTGAGCACATTTACCATCGCGGCCCCTCCGACTAACGAAATAATATTTAGCAAACGGACACTCGTTGATAAGCAAGGTGTACCAACGAAGCAACGACCCGCAGACGATCAGGATGCAGAGGAAGCCGTAGAACGTAAAGAGGATATGACCTGCCGTCCCGAACCGCGTTTTGACGATCTCCAGGAACCTGTGAGCGCCGTTGGCGTTCATCTTCACTTTGGAAGCGATCATCCAGATTTGGATGGTTCCACCGGCGGCGTACCACCTTCAGAATGACCGAGGTTGACATCTGGGACGCACCAAGGAGCAATTTCGGCTCACCAAGCTCCACTAACACCTATGGAGATGTGAGTCACTGAGAGTGCATCGAGATCGAAATGGGTGCCGAGGGATACTAGAAGTTAGGAAAGGAAGCGAGAAAGGGTGATGTAGGTAATGGGTTGTTGGGCACCGACAGTAATGAATGGGCAGTGTGCTGGGACGACTGGGAGGAGGGTGGAAGGGAACTTGTTGAACGCCGTTACGCATCATTGAATCGTCCGTATTCTTGGTCAGTGGTGCCCCCGTCTCTCAAAGAACGCGAGCGTTCCTCGACCTGCGCGCGAAGCGCTTCGCTGAACTTTGACGTCCGAGGGTTGTCTAAGAGACGTGGGTTCCAACGGTCGTAATTATTAAAACGGTGACCGGCAACATACCGGTGTAACAATCTGTTCGTGACGCGATCGAACACTCGTTGGCCAGGAAGCACGATATTCGGCCCTTGTGTCCGATGAACAAGAAGTGGTACAAAAGACCGTACTGTCATCAGCGCGTGAGATGATGAGACGTAAGAAATGAGCGGCTCACCTTCTTGATCGCCGAGGATGGGGGTAGTTGCTGAGGCTGGTCAAGTAGCCCGCGTGGCTGATCAGGCGCTCACTGATGCGCTCGCCGAGGAGCACCACGAGCAAGGGTACAACCAGGTTCGTCTTCTCGGACAGGATTTGCGGTACTCGGCGCCGGAGACGACGCGCGCAGCAAAGACAGAGATGTTAAGTATGTCAACGTCGGACAGGAGGAGCCCATCATGCCACGGGCGGCGTCGAGGACGTTGCGTGTGAGAGTCGCGTCCCGTCAAGTCGGGGAGCTCGTCCTCGTTGGTGTCCTTGTCGACGATCAGCTGGACTAGCCGTGCATTAATAGTGGGTTTCTGGCAAGAGCTTGACGAACTCGTGAAAGTGGTAGCTGTACCATTAGCGCACGCACATGGCGAAGAGATTGATCTCCTGGATGAGCATCTTGTCCATCACATTCACGTTGAGCCCAAGCTTGGCGTGGAAGTAAAAGTGGTTGAGACCGAGCTTGGCTTTGACGAGGTCGGCGGTGTCGTCGGAGATGACGCTAGCGAGGAGGATGTCGTAAATGACGAGCTTGACTTTTTGCCGCTCTTGGAGGTTGGACTCGAGGATGGGATTTGAGATGGTCGTTTAGGATGCCTGATAGTGGTGAGGCAAGGCGGTAAGCGGTAAATAAATCGGGTACGGTACGCACCCTCTGATATATTCTCGAGTAGTCTGCAGCGTTCTTGGAAGGGGAAAAGCTAAGGAGGGAGACGCATCTTTGAAAAGTCGGTGATCGAGTCTTGAACGACCTTACAACGTCTGCGATCCGACGAGAACGTGGAGCGTGACTTCCGCCATCCATGAGTCTGTCCTCGTCGCGTCGGACGATCACGAAAGCTGCCCTCCTCCTCCATTCTTCTTCTCCGCCACCGCCCCTTGTCACTCATACTCTTCCTGGCGCTCAACTAGCAACGTCCCTCGGTGCGCCCTATATTCGTCCTGCAAGCGATCGGCGTTGGCTGCGACGACAAGCTCGGCGAACTGGGCAAACTGGCGCCGGCTTGCTCATCGGAGAGCACCGGTCGATTACAGCATTGTGAAGCATCATTGTGAGGTGCTCAAGCGGGTACGCATGGACGACGGTGGTGTGAGGAACTGCTCCGACCGGAGACGGCGGACTTGTCAGAGTGAGCAACAGGGCTCGACGATAATGCAGGTTAGTCTCTGTGGCACGGTCTACGCCGTTGCGTGCACAACCCATGAGGTAGGCTTTGAGTTGTTCGGAGCCAAAATAGGTCGAGGGGATTGATGAGGAGGGTGCCGTAGACCTGGGAGTGCTGAGAGAGGAGGTGGGAGAGGAAGAAATGGTATCCAGCATATGGGCAATCGCTGGTTACAGAGTGAGGAAAGGATGGGGGCTGTGGAAGCGCAGAGAGTGAGGGGGTTGAAAGGCCGTAGAGGATCGACCGCGTTGACCATCAGGTCTCAGACACGGCATCTCGAATTGTCCCAAGCTCGAAGACGCCCAACGCCCAACGTCGACAAATGGCATCACAAAGAGCCTCCAACGCCGACGGAGGGATTCCAGTGCTAGGATCATTGGATGGCCAGTGCAGGAGTAATGTTATGGTATAAAACAATGCAGAAGGGGTTTTTTGGGGGGGTGAGGGGGTAGTATGAACAATTCATTCGCCAGCGGAAGAAAAAGAAAGGAGGATTAAAAAAAGAAAGGAGAAAAAAAGAGACAGAAACAGGGCTGAGGAACGTCGTCCATTGAACGCAAAATCGCGACACATCTTGGCAGTATCAAACGCTCGCAAGATCTCCTGTCCCACACACACGTCAACCTACAAGTGTTCGGCCGACCCACATCAAAACACTCACAAGTCCCGCAAAGCAACGAGAAATAGAGAACCATATAAGTGCCACTTGTCGTGCACCTCGCCCGGTTCTTCGCAGTCCATTACGATATTTCGTAACTCTTCTTCGTCTGTCGCGCGCGTCAGCCAAACACCGACGCGCCGCCACCGTCGACACTACGTACCTTTCGGATCGATCGAAGCCAGCAGCTGGAGAGTATCGTCTTGCAATATAGCCTCTAGGCATTTTTCAAACTTGTTTGCGATCTGTGATACAACGATCGATCGATCAGCCACGCCAATGCAAAAATTCTAAAAACAACACCCACATGGACTCTGGTCGCCCTCAACACTTCCAGCCTCGCGGCAAGCTCATCCTCGAGAGCCGCAGCCGTGGCCGGTACTGCGCTCTGCACGCTCTGCACGGCCGTGAAGTAGTCCATAGCACCAGCAGCCAAGCGCGAGCGCGGGCGCGACGACGTACTAGCGCTAACCTGTGCGATCCTAGACGCCGTCAGCTCGGACATCTCGACATTGTCGATCACGTCCTTGAGCACCTCCAATTCGGGTGGATCCGGATCGTCCGCGTCCTCGATGTCGTCGTAGAGATTGAGGTAATGGCTTTTTTGGCGGGGGTCCGGCTGTTTGGCCTTTTTGCGCGGCGAGGTTCTCGTGTTCGTCGCCTTCTTCGCGGGCGCTTTGGTAATGTTTTCTTCATCCTTTTCTTTCCAGGACAGCACCAAGCGTTTGTCTCCGTCCACATCATCCGCCGCGGCACTGCCGAGCTGGCACCACGTCAACGGCTACGGAGGACGCATACGTTGAAAAACGAGTTACCTGGACATAAGGGTTGGAATAGCCGCTGCTAGACGACTGTCGATACATCGAGAGCCTCGGAGGCGAAGAGGCTAAAGATACGCTCGGCTGTGGGGCTGTCCAGCGCTTTACCGCAAGCGTACAAGGAGAGCCCCTTGTAAAGCACGACGGTCTTGCTGCTCTTGCCTTTTAACATATCCTCGAGCTGAACCGGGGTCACGCCACGACTATTCATGGCTATCATCTCTTCCAACAATTGAATGACTTGCAGGGCCATGGCGGTGAGATCATGCTGAATGAGCGTGCCAGGGTGGTTACAGTTGTCGCAATGATTGTGGTAGTCCTTGTGCTTGAACTCTTCGTCAAAGTGGCGGATGAGCACGCGGCGACAGTCGGATTCGTGGCAACAATAAGCGACTACGCCCTGGAGTTACAAGCGGTGGGTGAACGTGCGTCGACAAGAGTGTGAAGCGGAAGCAAATGCGCGTACAGAGAACGCAACCAGAGGATCAACCGTCTCGGCCAGCCCGTCCCGTTTCCTGATAATACCTAAAGTGTCTGTCAGTTCGGGTTACCGACTGGTCTGAAGCAGCGACGCGTTACTCATCCACATCTTTTGACGACGTAGCGTGAACGACGAATTGGACTGTGGAGGTATCGACGTTAGTGCGAGTGGAAGAGCACAGAACGCATATCATCTGGTTTATCGATGCCCATTCCAAACGCGATCTATACGGGGGATGAGCGGGAGCGATGCAACGCTGCAGTGACCTGATACGCGCCGTTGCCACGATGACCTTGCATGTCCCAGCCATCCAATCATCTTGGTTGATCTTTCGCTCCCCGTTCAATACCCCAGCGTGATAATGCTGCCAGGGCCTCTATCCCACTCTTCCCTCAATTTGCTGTACGATATCCTTCTTCAGAGCGGGGTTCTTGCGGACGGCATGGTGGAAATTGGGGATTGGGCGAGGCAGATAAGATTGCGCACGGAAATATTGTGCTTGATGTCTGCTATGGCATCCTTGTTCGCACCTCCGGTGAGCGCCATGATGGGGACGTCGGGCCAGTTTCTGCGGAGCACGTTGAACTCTGCATGCTTGGTGATCAAGTCAGGGGTCAGCGGAAGGTGTGACGGGAAAGGAAGCCTACAAAGGCACGGAAATCCCCTCCCCCAGCATTCGATGACGTGAGCGTCGTCGATCACGAACCTGGCGAGCTGCTTCTCGGCGTAGAGCTGATCGACAACGTCCTTGAGGGCGTCACTCTTCTGGAATCTTTCTGGAGTGGTATAAACCAACTTTGGTTTCTCCTCGATGTTGCTGCTCATTGTTCGCATGGTCTGGTGGACTTCGTTTTCCTCTGCGGCGCTGGTGAGAGGTGAAAGCGGGGACGCCTTTTTTGCGGAGTGCCGCAACCTGGTCTGTGATGAGCGAGATGAGGGGGGAGATGACAAAGGTGGCTGGGTTTTGCCCGTGATGTAGAGGGCAGGGAGCTGGAAGCAATGAGATTTACCACCTCCTCTTGGAGGAAACAAAATACCACCTTGCTATCGAGAGTGGAAATGATATACTCTAGTTGATTGCAGCGGAAAGAGGAGAGCTTGAAAGTGTTTTTGAGAATGGAGACCTCCTTGTAGTATGGAGAGGCGATGTGGTCTATCCTGCCACCAGGGGTGTGCGGGGGAGCAAGAGCAAGAGGGTTGGAAGAATAAGAAGGGGTCATGTGGGGGGCAGATGGGGTCTTTCTGCATCAAGGAAAGCGAGGTCGTCCGGGAGAGGGTCAAACTTGTTAGAATGTGTCGTCTAGGTCAGGGACAACGAAAGCTCTGGAAGACATGTCGTGGAGATCGATGGACATGGGAGGGTCCTCGGGCGTGCTGTAAGCGATGTTTGTGGCGGCGAGGGTGTCGAGGGTCAAGTTGGAAGAATCTGAAACAGACATGGAGGGGGAGGTGGACAAATTTGTCCAACAGGTTTTGAGTAGGTCGGCGAATCCGCGCGTACTCGACGCAGAGAACAAGATGCACTGCTCAACGAATGGCCTGCATTAGCAAGCAGCGACGCTGAAATATGAATGCATGTACCAGCCTGCGACTCCATTTGAACCCATCAGGCCCACGTTCGTGAAGAGCCCAAGAAGGGATATTCGACTACCTCGGTCCAAGTCGGTCGCCTGCACCGCGCACGTCAACCCAGAATATCGCACCTAAGTACCAACAAACTTTTCCTTCAAGGCCATGGAATATCAGCTCTGCGCCGTGCGCGTAGTCGTGATCGTCGTCATGCGAATGGAAAATGGAGCACGAATGCGAGTGACAGGTAACCATAAGCATGGTCACTACACTGTGGTTGAGCTCAGTGCGCCTTTTTCGCCGGCGATAGTGGCGATCGCGTGGTCGTTTTGGAATTCTGGAAGCGCTCGTCGAGCTGGACCGTTCCTGCGACATGGACGAAGAGGGCGCCGTTTCCATACGAGATGCCGAATATGGCCTACGTAGCGACACGTCGACACCGTCGAACTTTGCCTTGAGATCGGAGGCCTTGTCGTTGACGACGTCCTTGGAGCAAGTGGTGGCTTTGCTTTGGTGGCATTCTTGGGAACTTGGGCGAGCGTGTTGCGCTTCTGTTTACCCTGTGATGCAGCATCGAGGCTGTTCTCTGGGGTAAAATGAGGAGGAGAAGGAAAAGTAGAGAACTTACGGGTATCATCGC
>JBBPOM010000389.1:0-28074 GCA_038091455.1 Leccinum uliginosum
TGTCGTCAGGGATATTCAAGGAGCGGCTGGACTGAAGCAGAGTGAAGGCTACAAAAGCACCGACCCCAGCTCGCCGCACGTTGAAGTACGATTGAACATCGTTACAATTCGATTGTGCTTCTCGATCTCGCCCTTCTTGTACCATAGCAAATAACCAGTTCTCGTTGTCAGCGACGAATCGGGGCCAATGAAAGCCTAAAGCTGTTCTCAAACTGGGCGCGATATCCCTACATACGAGTTGGTAAGTTCTGCGAGACGAGATACGAAACGAAACGGTCCACTGACTTCTGTATCAATGCGAAGAGAGGATGCTGTATGTGTTTTGCATCATCGTGAAGCGAGTCCACCCACGAATGTGCAAGAACCAGTGCTTCATCCCTTGGAGAACGTTCGCTATGCCGATCATGTAAGTTCATGGAAAGAGGAACGATGTAAGGATACATACATCACATCATCGACTATGAACGCTATCGCATTCCAGATCGTAATCGCCACCAACCATTTACAGGGAGCACGTGGCCACCACATGGCAGAAAATAAAATCTCGTCGGCGTCCTCCGCCATCTAGTAATGCCTGAGAAACGATGGATTGACAGATGTGAATATTGGATGATCACCTTTGCAGTGTCACCCTTGAGGTTCTGTATCCATGCTCTGAATGAAGCTTCTGCTTCCTTGAAATGGGGATTGATTTCTACGCTCCCGGGTCTCTTGTCAGCCACAGGCAGTAGTGAGAGAAAGTCGGGAAGACGATATGTTTGGGTGGACATCGGGGAACAGGGTGGTGTGTTGCCACATTGACACGAGTGACGACACGCATTATATACATCTCAGACGTCTGAGATGACATCATCCGAGTGACTGAAACGAGTGGTTCGTGGCATACCGGAAGATACTTGTCGACTGCCACGATATTGTGGAGTGGAAGACACAAAGCTCAATGTCTGATCATAATGCTCCACACGTCGGACATCAAACGTGTACAGAAACCTCTCACCCTGATTCAGAATGATTCAGAGGACAAAATGCGCCACGCAGAACGTTGAAGGAAGTCGGCCCGGTCCAGAACTTGACGATGATGTCTGACTCGCAGCCTCCGTTGGGGCTGCGGATGGGCGTGTCTGGAATGACAGGCTTCAGCTTAGCAGACTCGCAACGTGGGACAATTCACCGCCTCAGATTGGGCTGCTTGAACTTTTCGAATGAAGGCCGAATTGTAACGATCCTCGATGACCCGTGAAAAGTCGATCGAAGGTCGGGCATGGCAGGCTGCAGCGTGACCCGGTTCCGGAAAGTGTCGCATCAATTGTTGATCCGCATTGGTACGTTTGCTCTTATTACATAATACTTGCTAACTAGTATGAGACGCACGACCTCGACGCGCTTGACACGCCTGGCAGCAGAGGCGAGCCCGTACAATAGCGCAGTCACACTTTACCGACTAAACACCCCCACTGCATTATACAAGGCTGAGTCCCCAACACGGCGACGATCTTGTCGCGTCAAACAAGTGGATGTTGACAAATCCTTCCAGGTGGCCTTTGAGCCCTCCTCAGCGCGTACCGCGGCAAATTCGAAAAGGGAGACCTTCAAGGAGGAAGACAACCTCGAACTTGAACCCGGCGATGGCGGCACCTCCTCGGCTCGGCGTTCACCCAAGAAGAAACCCACGAGCAAGTCCAAGGCGATCACCCGCCCACTGGATATCCCACTCGTGTCTCCCTCCAGGTGGGCGGACATGTACGCCGCGATCAAGGACATGCGTTCGCGCGTCGTGGCGCCGGTGGATACAATGGGGTGTGAGCTGGCGCATCGCAAGGAACGGGATCCTAAGGTGCCTTTGATTCATGTAGTGTTGCGCTCTCGCCATTTCTTTTTGTTTCGTTTGCCCTATTGCGTGGGCCGCACGGCACTACCAATTCACAACGCAGCGACACGACAGGTGTCCTCATTGTCTTTTCTTTTCTTTTTTTTTGCTTATCCCCTTAGAGCCGCTTTCCTTGGCCCGACCAACTCATATTAACTTGTGTTCATTCTAGAACCAACGTTTCGCTACTCTCATTTCGTTGATGCTCTCCTCACAGACCAAAGATGAGGTGACAGACGCGGCGGTCACCAAACTACAGTGTGCACTCGGAGGCACACTTTCCATACAAGCGATGTTGGACGCCGACGATGACACCATCTCGGAAGCCATCGCCAAAGTGGGATTTTGGAGGAAAAAGACGCAGTACGTTTGGGTTGAGATGCATCATACCGTTGACCATGACCATGACTCGGATCCGTTTCGCCTTTTTTGTGTTGTCGACACCAAAGTTACATTAAACAGGCTGCTCAGCGGCTACACGACGAGTTCGATGACGATGTCCCCAAGACGGTGGAAGAGCTGTGTTCGCTCCCTGGCGTGGGGCCCAAGATGGCATTCTTGACGCTCCAGGTAGCTTGGAGGTTGTACGTCGGTCTTTTCTCAATCCACGCACGTATGAAAAGTTGATTGCTCGGTCTCATGACTCCTCATCTGCCTTTTCTTCGAACACGCGCGGGGACACGTCCAGAAATGTAGGAATCGGCGTCGACGTCCACGTCCACCGTATCACGAACCGATTAGGATGGCACGCACGACCGACCCGGACTCCAGAAGAGACTAGGTGAGGTGGTTCTTCCCCTCCCTTTTCGCGTGGACCTACTCTACGCACCGTGGAACTGACTGAATGCTTTCCCCCGCGGTGCGTGCACACAGAGTCAACCTTGAGTCTTGGCTTCCAAAGGAGCTGCACGGCGAAATAAACCATCTGCTCGTTGGATTCGGACAGGTTCGGAGGATGCATTGATCTCTTGTCTCTGGTTTCTTACTTCCGCTTCATTTCGCTTTCATAGACCATCTGCTTACCCGTCGGTCCGAAATGTGGCGAGTGCACCTTGAGCGCGGATGGTCTGTGTCCGAGTGCACGCGCAGACAGTACCAAGATCAAGGCCAAGGCTAACTTCAAGATTATGACCGAGACTAAAATCAGAAGCGAGATTGAAGTGGAGACATCCTCGCCATCCAAGTCCAGGTCCAGGCGAAAGCCCAAATCCGAGCCTGAGCCAAAGTCCGAGGTGGATATTGTGGTCAGGGAGGGGTATGGACCTAAGATAAAGATTGAGATTGAGGAGATGTTGAGGGATTCGGGTGCTGAAGATATGAGGACCTAGGATATTTTCTATGCCATGTTAGTAAACAGGCAAACGACTTTTCTCCCTTGTCATCTTTCAGTTACCTTGTCCTTTGGCCTTTAATTCCTTGCTACATATACAGCGACATGATGCACTGACTCTAATGCACTCCACTATTTATCTTGTCTGTCCAAAAATTGACAAGTGGATGCAAGCAACCAAAGGCAAGTATGTTCTCAGCTATTCTGCTATGGTTTTCTTTTTTTCGACGAAAGAAGTGAAGGATAAAGTCCCATATGTTCAAACTCAAACTACTATCCAACCATATTTACAGTTTACGACTGTTCATTGCCATGTCCCAAAATCCCTTTTCGAGCTGCACACACCTCTTCCAGATATCCAGAAATTCTGCATATCGCATGGGTGAGGGAGGATCTTCAGCTGCCTGAGCTTCGATCGTTTCTTCACATCCAGAAGATCACATCACTGGAATGTAAGCGGGAGGAAAGGCAGGGAAAGTAACAAACGAGCACAGACGCACCAAGACCAACGACCACTGCCTCTTGATAGACCGAGCCGGCATAATCTTCCATCCATGCGGTGTACGGGTTCTCTGCTTCCCATTTGACCCATGCATGCTCGTGTTCGTGCAGGAACCCAGACTTGGATTTGCCTGCTTCCTTCTTAAGCCAGAGGCCGACTTGGCCATACCCTAGCAGGCACGCGGCGAGTACCACCAAGAGCTTCATCGTGTCGCCTTGTACGCGCACGCGAGCGAAACCGTTTCATTACACGAGGACAGAGGAGGCGGCGCGTGAGTCAGACATGCGCAGTGTTCAGTCATCGAAATGGCCGTCCCCGTACCTTGTACGCCCACATCAATAAGGAACGCGCCGTACGCCGTCGTCGCCGGGGACTCGGGCGTCCTCTCGAGCTTTTCCAGCGTGATGCCGAACTGCGCGCAAAATTTCGCGTGTAGGGAGCTCTCAGCCGTAATGTTCAGCACGACCTTTGCTGCGGAGGCGATGGACGTGAAATCGCTGTGGGACTTGGCTGCCAATAGCCTGTCCGGCTTGCGTCGGCTCTTTTTTCTTCTTCTTCTGAGGAACGGGAGGGACTTACGCATATGCTCTGGCATAATACTTCAAAAACAGATAGTCCTGTCTGGCTTGGAGATAAGGATCTTCAAACCGTGGCGAGCGACGTAGGAAAGCACACGCACTTGATAAAGTGGATGAACGACGACCTGTCGAGCGTACCCTTTCCAAGTTGAATGACGAAATCGTGTCGGACGAAGGCTTTCCACAGCTCCGCCGTGCTTTGAATGAACTTGTGTGTCAATGGGTATGGGTGTGTGGGCGTCCGCCTGCGGGGAGAACGCTCTGGCGCGCACACAGTATGTTAGCTCAACGTGCTTACGGTGGTACGACGAGCCTCGACAATGAGTGGAGGTGGTTCACAGGGCCAAATCCATTTCCGATGCACGAGGCGGTTTCGATGGCGAGATGGGTGTATGACGTCGCACGCGCGACCGCTTCTTCCACTTAAAAAAAACACGATAAGTGAAAATGAATTACCCTGACAACGTCAAGACACCCCTTTACCTGAAATTCCATTCCCGAGCTCACACGCGAGCGCAGCGCTCAAGGTACACCCCGTCCCGTGCGTGCCATTTGATTGAAGGCGGGGACGAGGGTATAGAATGATGACATCTGCGCCACGTCGACAAAGCACGTCCACGACGATATCCGTGACCTCTTCTACCTTGCCCGTTTGAAGAATATCCACGTCTTCCAAGAGGAACGCCGAGTCGACTCGCAAAGTCACACCATCGGGTACTTTGAGACGATGAACGTCATTCAACGAAACACAAAAGTGTCCGCCCTTGAGCAAAACAGCTTCCGATCCGAATATCAGCAGGTTCTGTGCTGCCGCAAGCATGTCGTCTAGAGACGCAATATGGCATGGGAGAGACCGCGCTTTGAGCAGCAGCTCTGCCTCCCTCTGGTTCGGCGTGATGAGCGTGGAGATGGGGATCAGTTCGTCGATGACCGTGTCAACAGCGTCTGGCTGTAATAAGACATGCCCCGACGTCGAGACGCAGACAGGATCGCAGATGAGCGGCACCCGGCCCCGCGTGCGAAAGTGTTCTCGGAGCGTCGACGATATCGCCCTGGTATTCTCAACGGTGAACAACATGCCGGTCTTGATGGCGTGCACTTCTATGTCGTCGAGCACAGACTGCATCTAGAGTCATCCCACATGAGTCGCGGACCAAGTTATCGACTCGGGAGGAAAAGTACACGCCTGTTGCGCTACGAATTCGTGTGGCACGCCCTGTACTGCCTGGACGCCGGTGGTGTTCTGCGCCGTCATGGCTGTAATGACGCTAGTACCATAGAACCCGTGCGCCGCAATCGTCCGAAGATCGGCCTTTTGGTTGGTTCTTCAGTGATGAATGGCCGAGTGAATGTGAATCATAGACACCTGAATTCCCGCGCCTCCGCCTGTATCCGTGCCAGCTATGGTTAAGATGGTCGTCACCTTCTTCGACATCGTGACTGTGAATGCAGTCGAGCTACGAGGGCGCACGAATGTGTAGACTGGCGGGCGCACGAGCCGTGAGTGCGGGATTCCACGAGCCTGAGGGTACTAGCCGGTCCGGAGATGTTGTTTATTTCTAAAGCTTTTGCCAAACACCCAGAAAAGGGAATCAACGCCTTCACAAAAAAAATCTACCATGTCCTCCTCGTCCGATCTCGAAATTGGAATCTCCCAGCAAATCATCCAGAAAAAGAAAAAGCTCACCAAGAAAAAGTCTAAATCCAAACCTGTTCCCGACGTCCCCGTACCAGACCACGGCGAGAAGAACGAGGGAGACGACCCCAATTGGGCATACCAACCTCCAGAAGGCGCTGTATTGCTCGACCACACCGTCGACGTCGGAGTATTCGAGTGGGACGCAGTCAATGATGATCCGGACACTGAAGTCTGGCTCATCCGCGTCCCAGATTCGGTACGCACTCCTTACTCGAGCTCCGTCCTGCCGCCTTTACCGAACAGTGTATATGGACTTGTAGATAAAAGCGAAACACCTCGAAGGACTGGATATAGACCCTCCCTCTTCATCACGGACAGCCCTCGTCGGGAATCTGGCAAGAAAGAACACTAAATACGATATCTGGTCCATCAGCGAAGACAACGCAGAGCTGGCAGGTGGCGAAGAGCTCCGCGGGCTGTCCTGTCTACTTCCACGCAAGAGAAAAATGGGCAAGCTATACCTCGGTAAAAGAAACGCGTCCCCATGCACGTGCCCCTTTTGCTCATATCCTGCCACCAGCTCCGAAACCGGTATCGCGCCACATCGTTGTTTCTGCTCAACCTTCGGTCGCGACGCCTGCAGAACACTGGACGGTCGTTCACCAGAATCCAGCACGCCCATCTTACCCAAAGGACGTGCTCAAGCATGCCTTCGTGCCGTATGGTGCACGGTCCGAGAAGATTCAGTCGGAAGACCTGTCGATGGACGTAGACGCTATCGAAACCTCAATGGACAAGCCCGCTGCCGACGCGACGCCCATGCCCAAAGTGAAACCAACGAAGACCAAAGAGAGTAAAGAGTCAAAAGGAAAGAAGCGTAAAGTTGAAGGGGACTCGCCCAAACACAAAAAGTCGAAAAAGCATAAAGCAGATTCCTAGTTACGCTTCCGTTATGTGCTCTCTCGTTTTCTGCAACGTGAAACGATGGAAACCTGGGAAACCGTGTACGCTGTCTCGATCACACGGTCGCAAGATCCTTACAGACGAGTCCCGACTTTGTATGAATCTAGGTTTCCAGCGTTCGCTGGCGGCCGCGACCGCTGGACTCATCGATACCGTAATGCCGCGTATTTTATACCACACACAGGGTGGCCCTCGAGCGAGCCCGCCGACTATTTTTCCTCTTGGGGAAGTATTGCTTCGACGTGATGGCATTATGTACTTATCTTCCGAAAGTCGCTTTTCCTCGATATTATCCTGTAAGGACGGCCCATCGAGATTACCGAAGCAACTTTTTGTCCAGAAAGCGACTTTGTCACTACTTTGTCGTGTGAGCGTAATGTGTGAATGCCTAAGGCCTGAAAATGGCACGGAATCGTCGAATCTTAGACTGACGGGTGTCGATCGTCGAAATTGCGCTACCTACATACTGTCATTACGTTCCCGAGTGGAAGATATCCTTCCCGCACTAGTTCGAGCAGGATATGTAGTACAATGAACCATGGGGGGGTGTTGCAAAGCACAGTGTACAAGTGGAAAAGTGAAAGTAAGAGAAAAAGTGAGCGATGAAGCGATGAACATGAAGAATAAGATTAAGGGTCCCAAGGACTCCATAAAACGAACGTGCGTCCGCCCCACATGCACCCAGACACATGCCGGCGTACGCGCGTACGCAGGCATCAGAAAAGTCATCGCAATCATCCTACGTCCATCTCGTCTCCCTGCGTCGCGTTCTGACGTGTACTACTAGTAGTAGTCCGTGAGCTGCTGTCGACCATGCCGTTCGGCGGCTGCAGCGACCCCTGTGCGTTATGCTTGACTGCCTCCTCCAGTCCTTCATAGATGCTCTTCTTGGGCAAACCCCAGATCCGTCCGGAAGACGCCCGCTCCTTCTCGTCAAACACGCCCCCCACCGTCGTGACCCATTGCCGCCTCGTCTCGACCAGCTGGTTCAACTGATCGGGTACCACACAATGCAGATCGTCGTCAGGGCCGAGACCAAGCGCGGAAGGTGGCGGCTTGGGCAGCTCGACGGACGTGACGCCGCTACCGTTCACGTTTCCATTGACTTCGAGACCCTTTTTCTTCTTCTTGGAGAGCTTCGGGGCGTCTTTTTTCTGGAGCTTGCTGTAAAGGGAGACGATGCTCTTGTCGAGGGTGTCTCGTAGTTCCAAGTACTCTTGGTACCCGAGACGATCTTTGGCGATGTTCGCCAGGCGTGCCTTCCGGTTTTTGTTGAGGGCTACGACCGTTCGAAGTTCGCTTTGAGCGTGACGGAGCGCGGTGGCGATCGGATCGTCTACCCTGGTGGTGTAATCGGGCTGTGCAAAGAGTCAGAGAAAAAAGAATTTGTAATGTTTATATCTAGCATGATTTACCGGGTCTCCTAAAAGACCATGAAACCGCATGGTGTCTGAGATGCGTTCCTCCAGATCAGCAACGTTCACTTTCTCTCGCCTAGCTGCAGCAGCCCCAGTACCACCCGGTCGTCCCTCCATGGCATCCTCGGCTGCTTTCACGCCCTTCCATGAAGTGGCGGCATCCTGTATTGGGAGTAGGGCACTGATCAGCCGTTCCGTGAGCGGACCATGACTTCGCTCCTCGGTTGAAAGATCGGTTTCCATGAGCGTCGAAGGATCCCATTTCGGCAGAGCCAGACCTTCGCCTGTCCGGTGAGGTGCAAGTCCAGGTAATGGCCCACCGTAAACTTCGGTGTCCGTTTCCTCCCACACGTCTAAATAATGGCGCCCGAGTTTGGGCATGATGTATGGTTCTACTTCGTCAGCCGTGAAATCGAGGAAGCCAATGTCTTCTTCCTTGACCCCTCGTATCCAAGGCTCAATGCTCGTGTAGAATGTGTTGATAGGAGTTTGTGATGGTTGCTTTGATTTACTGAAATCTTCCGTAACTTCTGTAGGTTGACTGGGTCCAGGCACCGGTGCTGGCGGTATAGAAGGGCGCGGAGGAAGCAGTTGCACGGGTGGTGGGATGGAGAAGTCGGGTAAAAGTTGTGGCTGGGGTTCTGTCAATAATGCTTGCAATCACGCTGAGGGTGATACTCGCCTTGGCGTGATTCGATGCGGAACCTACGGCTTTGGGTTTGGGTAGTACAAGTGATGGGGCATGTGTCGGAGGCACCGTCTTGATAGCCTTTCCAGTGTCTGTAGAATCGATGGGTCGGTCCCGAGTGCTAATTATCGGCGGTATTTACTTCGCACCTTCCAAATCACTATCGTCCTCCCGTTTACGCTTCTTCTTCTTTTGCTTGAGGTCGGCGGGTAGTCTGCGCCCATACTAATGAGGGGGTTGGTGTAGACGTTACTGATGAAATACATACGGTCTACGAGGATCCTGTGATGCCTTGGCAGATGCCAGAGCTGATGCCGCCAAAGAGGTTGGCCGGGCCTTGACAGAACCGTTGACCGTAGCGGAGGAGTTACCCTTTAATTTCTCCTTTGCTCGCCGTATGGACTCCTCGATCGTTTTGAGGTCATCACCTGCCTTCTTGGCGCGCTCGAGAGTCTTCTGCCGGAGGTACTGCAACTCGGAATAGAGCGATTCGAGTTCATCTATCGGTGGTACGGCCTCGGACTGGTTTTTAAACAGCGAAGACCGAGCGACAGAGGGATGCGTATACGGAACTAGCTTTGACGACATGGCAGCCCGTCGGCGGACGGTGGGCACGGCGAACGTGATTTTCTGTGACCGGAACGAGTGTTGGTCGCCACGCAGGTCGAGGAGAACGTCCGACGCGACGCACTCGAGCTGCTGAATGTCGAAATTTGAAGCTACAGCCAGGTGAGAAGAAGCCAAGGCCAGCACTACGTTTAGCGTTGTATCAATGAGCGTCAAATGGATTTGGTTGCTGATTATGTAATACATACATTCCCACGCAGCGTGCTCATCGACACCGACGACGGCGACGACGACGACGAGAAGGAATGAATGGGTCAGCGCAGGATAGACCACCACCGCAAGACAAAGAGGAACACTTGGTCATCGTCGACGACGACATCGAGCTTGCTGACCTGCACAAATCAACCGACCCAGCCTCTTTTAAAAACGGACAATATGACAACGACGACGACCTCAGCGAGGACCATTTCGGCAGCGAAGACGACGGCAACACCGCGTCGCTTTTGGGCGCAGAGGGGAGAACGAGAGGTCCAAAGCGGTTGGACACGCCCGCATGGAGACAAGTGAGCGGCATCGTGCTCGAGGTATGTGCCCTTGCTCGACAATGTGGAGCTGTAAATCGCATGACGAGGCATTGTAGAGCGCTCCGACCTTGCTTCTCACTACCGTCAGCCTTTTATTCACTGGCGAACTTTTGGACCACGTGTCGGTGAGTTCACCCATGCACGACTTTTCAGGAAACGCGCCGCCAACACTCAAACAGCGTTGGAAAGCCATGAGGACAATTGGAGAGCTCATCATGATCGTCCCTGTCATCATGAACCTCAAAGGAAATCTCGAAATGAATCTCTCCGCAAGGCTAGGGACCGCTGCCAATATGGGCGAACTCGACCAACCCAAACGTCGACGTCAAATCATCCTCGGAAACCTCGCTCTCCTTCAAGTCCAAGCAACAGTGGTGGCCTGCGTAGCTGCTTCTACTGCCATGCTTTTATCTATTTTTATTCCGAATCCTGAACCTCCAGTGTCATCAGAGGGGGGTGCAGGGCTCAATAGTACAATGCACCTGACCATGAGAGCCGCCCGTCCCGTGCCTATCAACACAGGTCTTCCAAAGTCTGGACTCGTTGAGTAGGCCCATAAACGCTTGGCTGTGTCACCCAGCCTTATACTTTGATCAGATTTGTCATGGTCGCAGCATCCTCGATGCTTTCCGCTTGCTTGGCGAGCATCCTCCTTGGATCGTTCATGTGCTTTCTTGTTATACTCTGTCGTCGTTATGGGCGTGATCCAGGTTCGTTCCACCTTTTCGGCATCTTTTCTTGATCTGACTGGATGTCCTCAGACAATATTGCTCCACCTGTTGCTTCTTTTCTTGGTGATTTGGTGACATTGTCCCTCCTTGGAGCCATTAGCTCCGTTTTGATCAACTTCGTCAATTCGGTATTGCCCCTTCTCATTGTGATCCTTCTCATGTGTTCCGCAGTAGCATGTGCTGTCGTCGTGCGAGGGAACAACGTGGTCAAGGATCTTATATGGCAGGGCTGGACACCCCTCTTTGGCGCTATGATCATCAGTTGTGGGACGGGAATCGTGCTCGATATGTTTGCTTCTAGGTATCCAGGGTTTCCTCTCCTCGCCGTCGTCATCAGTGGCAAGTACTGTTCTCCCTCAGCACCACAGACCACTGAATTCTTCCAGGACTACCTGGGAGTGTGGGGTCTATATTTATCTCGCGTCTCTCAACTTCTCTACATGCTACTGCATCATATATATCTCCTTCCAGTGATTCTGGGCCTTCGTCGCGGCTCGTCATGCTCACGCTTGGTCTCGTGACGGTGCCTATAGAAATCATCTTCCTTGCGATACTACATAATTTCGGCTGGTTAAAGCTACCTATCTTATTCGCTGTTTTTTCCCTCGCTTTCTTTTGTTGTGCAGTGAGTACCCTAGTCGTTTTCTCATCCTCGAAAACGCTCTGAGCAAGACGACAGGTCTGCGTGTCCCTCGTCGTCGCACGATCGCTCACCCAATATCTATGGTCAAAAGGGCTGGACCCTGACATGTACGCATTACCCGTTCACTCTGCGCTGATGGACTTGATAGGACAGTTGCTCCTTGTGTTGTGTTTTGCGCTTGTTTCGTTCTTGGGCGTGACCCAATAGTTGTAGCATCGTCTCGTTATTTAACTTAATCTTAACTGTTATGTGAAAGGGTTGAGAGACCCATCCCTCAGCTACACGACTGCATTGATATATATAGGTACAGCATGTTCCAATCGAACACACACTTCAGGTTTTTCTCAAAGTCAAGACACTTCGACCTCGAGATCCATTGGCGTCATTGGCTCTTGCCCCGACTCACCCTCACCGGCAGCATCCAGATCCACGTCCGTCAGATCCTTGTCTTTGTCTTTGTCCTCCTTGTCCTCCTCCTTATCTTTATCTTTGTCTTTATCCTTCTCCGTCGCCGCCCTCGCCCTTGATTTACGCGGTTTCCTTGCTCTCGATCTCGCAGCCCTGGATGACACGGGCGCAGACACCGCCCCATTCTCATCCCCGTCCTCCTCCCCTTCGTTCTCTTTCGCACCTGCAGCCGCAACTACAGCGCTCGCCCGACTCCTCCCCCGCCCACGCGCCCGCTTACCAGACCCCCTCGAACGACGCGACGCAATCGTCGTCCGCTTTGTCCCCACCGACGGCGACGGCTCCTGGTCCACGTCGTTCTCCCCATTAAAGTACTCATTCCTCGCCATCGTCCGGTCGCTCCGACTCTCCCCCGCCATCGCCGTCCCCCGCTCCTCGTCCTTTTCCTCCTGCGTCTTATCCTCGTCCGCGAGCAACCCCTCCAGATCGGGCGGAATCTCCTGCATCGCTACGCTTGGCGCGCCTTGCAAATACCGCAGCTTGTTCCGGATCCCGATCGTGATCTTCTGCAGCGACGCAGGCGAATTCTGGTTCTCGACACGACCTGTCAGCGGAGGGTGCAGCTTCCACTCGGAGTCGCGGAAGAACGGGTCGTACACCGTCGCGGGAAGCTCGTCGGGGATCTCGGCGCCCACCAGTACTGCCGTTTCGTACGCCCAACAACGGCTGACGTTCTTGATGGTGTAACCCCCGCCGCCGAGGACTAACAGGGGCACGTTGAACTTGCGCACAAAGTTGACGCACTCGCCGTGTGCGGCGATGGAAAGGTTGAATGCCCCCAGTCGGTCGCAGCCCAGGGAATCGGCCCCGCATTGCAGGACAATGGCCGTCGGACGGAACGTGGCGACGGTGTCTTCGATAACGGTTTTGAACACGGTGAGATACATCTCGTCGTCGATACCGTCTTGAAGGGGGACGTTGAGGCAAAAGTGTTTGCCCAGGTTGGCGCCGTTGTCATCGAGTTTGCCTGTTCCAGGAAAGAACTCGCCAGTATACTTGTGAAACGACACGGTCATGACACGATTCGAATGGTAGAATGCGAGTTCCACGCCATCGCCGTGGTGAATGTCGATGTCGACGTAAAGCACCCTTGGGTGATATCTAGGGTGACCGTTGAGGTTGCTGCGACACGCTTGGAATCATTTCTCTTACCTCAAGAGCTCCAGTATCGCAATCACGATGTCGTTGACGTAGCAGAAACCGCTTGCTTCTCCTCGTTTGGCATGGTGAAGGCCACCGGACCAATTGATCGCGGTGTCGCAAGCACCAGAACAAAGTTTACGTGCACCGGCGAGCGATGCACCAGCATACATACGGCAGAAATCGTACATGTCAGAAAAAATGGGACAGTCTTCCACGCAATTGAACGTGTCAATCAGATGTCTCATGTCGTTTTGATTTCCGGGAGTTACCCTGCGAGATAAATGCTCTCGACACACTAGGTTTTGTCGAACGGTGAAATACTCACCTCGACAGAAACTCAATGTAGTCGTGGTCGTGGTACATTTCGAGTTCTTCCTTCGTCGCGGGGCGCGGGTTATAGATGTGATGGATCTGCTTGTCTAGACCGTAACCAATGACGAGCGCATTAGTGAGCGTTAGTCGATGCGGTTTCATCGGGTGTCGTTCCTAAAAGCAAAAAAGAACAAGTCATGCATCGTAATCAATGTCGAAAGCGCACGGAGGACATTTCACGTACCCCATAATGATATTCGCCGACGCCTTTCGGGAAAAAGTAGGACACTATTGGACGGGAATGCGGCTGTTTCTTTCATTTCAAAAGCTCCAGACGCAATTTTGATCAGCTCGACTTACGTTCACGAATTCGGTGATCGGTTGGGCGGTGCCATGGGGACCTCGGTCATCGAAGTAGGCTGAGGACGAAAAGGTTGTGGATTGAGAACTTCGAACCATGTCCCAGATCTTTGCGGTGGTCGTACTTGTTCAAGGCACGCGTCGGTGATCAAAAGCCAAATATTAAGTAGTAGATAAATATTGCAGAAACAAACACTAGGCAGGAAGACTCGCATCAGTTCTTTCTTGTTCTTGGTGATCCTTGCATACCTTGTGATGTTATTTTTGCTTGGGTGTAGTGATGAAAGATGCGCGTTGTGGGAAAGCGAACCAAAAGTGGCATCTCCTTGTCTTCACTCACGTCCATCATGAAGGGCTTTTTATTCTCTGCAGGTATCCTGGTGCTCTTGGCTAGCACCGCTTATGGGTCCGCAGGAGACAGGTCTACCGAGTTCCAGAACTGCGTCTCGACTTGCTATGGGGATCATTGTCACCCGTGGACAACCCTCCCGCTAGTCCTTCGTTTGACGCGCTGGACGTGCACCGACGACTGTAAATACCAATGCATGCACATGCTGACAGACAAGGCTGTCGATGATATCCAGCAATTCTACGGAAAATGGCCCTTTTGGCGCTTCCTTGGCATGCAGGAACCTGCCTCGGTCGCTTTTTCTCTCTGGAACATGTGGTTTCATTTGCAAGGTGCTCGCAAGATAGCCCAAAAAATACCCAAAAGTCATCCGTTCAGGGGATACTATCTCACTTGGGCATACCTCAGCGTCAATGCGTGGATGTGGTCGAGTGTATTTCATACCAGGGGTGAGAAAATGTCCATGGTTGCTTTTATTGTGACTGACAAGCGTGTACTAGACCTACCACTCACTGAGAAGTTGGATTATTTCTCAGCTGCACTAGCCATCCTGTACGCGTTCTATTATGCAGTCATCCGCATGGCAAATTTGTATGCTCTGCCATCCAAACCTCAGGACGACCAACGATTGCTCGTGCGCCTCGGGTGGACGGCGTTGTGCATCCTGCTCTATCTGTCTCATGTCACATATCTCACGGCACTCCCTCGATTTGACTATACATACAATATCGTCTTCAACCTCATCATCGGTGTATCACACAACCTCCTCTGGTTGTTGTATTCCATCCCAACTCTGTTTTTCCGACGATTCCCTTACGCAACCAAGGCATACCGCCCACGGCATGCTTACAAAGCAGGTATCTTTGTACTTCTCACTACGGCCGCCACCGCACTCGAGCTATTCGACTTCCCGCCCCTGGGCCGCGTTCTAGATGCACATGCTCTCTGGCACCTGACTACAGCTCCCATCGCCATGTTCTGGTACGACTTTCTGATTGAAGACTCTCAAGACGAAGCCTGGCGACCAAGCTCAAAGTAAGAATGATACGATAATTTATACTCTATGATTTAGTAACTGAAGAGATTATAGTTGACACAGCCCGCTCCTAATACAGCTCAAAAAATACAACGCTTACACCAGTGCCTTTGCTCTCCGCTTCCGTTCGATAATTAACAGCGAAACTGCGTCAAGAAATGTATCAGCGCTTCCTTTTGGAACGTCTTTCTGAAAATGACGAACCTATGATACCATCTAGCGATTCAATGGCCGCATCGGAGATATCCAAGTATGCAGGTTCCGACGTCGTACACAACAACCAGTGGCGCTTGTGCTGATAGAAAGTTGCGAGAGGAGCTGCGGTATCATCCCCTTCTGCACCACGGAGCTGCCATTCGTGTCATTTCAATGTCTCGACGCCCAATCACCTTTAACACTCACCTCCAATCTCGTATTCGTTACCTTCCATGCGAACATGTTTCCTTCGCCATCATCGAACTGCCATCGACTATTTTCCGAGAGAACGATTAGCGTGAAAGGAAGAGAAAAAATGGACGTTCTTACTTCTCCTCTGGTGTCGTCCCATCGATCCTCTTAATCCACTGCTCCTCGGGTTCGAAAGCACCATCGTACAACTTGACCTCGATAGGCTTGTTTGGCTCGCCAGAAATGACTGCCGTGATTTCGTACTTGCCCGTCCGCCGATCGAGTCTTCGTACGGTCGTCAGGTGTGGCTCCCACTCTGGTGTCTGGATATCATAGTAGATGGTGTCGGTCTCGTTGGAAACTACCGTGCTGAGCACGTTCGTCGTCGTAAATGTGAGTTTCTGGGACATGATAGATGATGAGGTTAAGGTGTGAATATCACTTGTTCTTGCTGACGAATGCGAAAGGACGGTGCCAGTATGTTGAGCCAGGACCTCACTTCATTCCTGTGCATTTATAGGCATCCTCGGGACACAAGATAAAACAACGAACAACTCGGAGTAATGTCCAAGAAGGGACGCTCGCACCCACACACCTCTTTCCAACGCCGAAGAAACCCACGACTCCATTCATGGCGCGTCTTCGCACTAGGAGACGCTGAGAATACCACCACACATGATCTGCTCCATGGATTCAATTGAGCGCATCCTCAGGCCCCTGAGAGAGTCACTCGGTAACGAAGTAACCCAGTCAGTGCGTCGGGCGGTCCTTGTGAGAAGACACGACTCGAAATCAAATTTACGTGTTTTTTTCCCTTACCGATGGCAGTGTTCGGCGTAAAGGGAAAAAGCGAGATATTCCTGGGGCCAAGGACGTCTATCCGGGGTGATGTTATTGGACTGGGAGACAAAGCGAAATGTCTAAAATTGGTCGGCGTAACGACGGCGAAGTTATATGTATGTAGGTTGCTGCGCTTGCGGGAATATCAGGGTCACGGTATAGCTCCAACTTTTCGAGGTGAGACGTCCTATGACATTATATGAAAGTCGAACAGTATTAAATGTTAATGTTCAACACACGACCTGATTCTGGCAGCACCTTGATCCTGAAGCCTGAGGTCCTCGACCTGTTCAAATCCAGTTGGTGGCAAACATGTCGACATCACATCAGTACAGCCGCACTGCATGTTCACGTCGGCGCCGTGTTCTCGGCCAGGACTCATCGGGGCAAATTCCTTCCTCGGCCCAGGCATCGTTCCTGGGGTCGAAAGCGCGGCGCTATGTCGGTATGTACACCTCCCAGTCTGTCGCCTCTTGACGGGGAACGGCGCTGCGGCCACCCTTGCGATTCTGATCCCCGTAAGTTATATATATTCCCTCCCTATCGTGCTTTCTTGTCCAACCTCCCCTAAATACATTTCTCGGCGTTGGTCGCCATTGAGGTTCAGCTGCTCACCTGTAGAGCAATACATCCGCTGCTTGAAGGACCGGGTATGTGAACAAACCAGTATTGAGCAACGACTCGTCTACATCGTCTTCTGAGCTCGCATTCCTGGATGCAGCCAGTCGCGACTAGGAGAAGTGAGAGGGGCAAAAAGATTGCTCTGGCTTGTCACTGACCTTCCATGTGGTCATCCGGCGCAGTTTTCCCATTGGAGTGAGGCAGCTTAATATCCAACACAATTCCGTGTGATGGCGGTTCTAAGGACGCTTTAATTGAATAGCTAAAGACCCGAAAGAGACCAAGGTTCCTACATGGTCCTGGTGAAACACTATCGAACGTGCTGGGTCGACGCCAATTGCAAGAAGCACCGCGAGCATGTCGTCTCTGGCGGTGCGCAGAACGGAGGGGTCTTGGGGCAGGGTCAACGCGTGCCATCCGACGATAGAAAAAAGCAAGACATCATCCTGTTGTGCAGACTTCTGCAGCCTGACCCAGTTGGATAGCGCTCCGAGATAGTTGCCCAACTGTGCGCGTTGTGTTAGCCCTTGACGAAACAAAACCTGGTGTGCCTACGTGTGGGATGCCTGTTGGCTGTATTCCTGAGAATACGACGCGCTTGGTCGCCATTTGGCGTCGCTGGCACCATAATGATATCGTACTAGCACGTTTGCCAAAACGACCCAAAGAAGGGACGATGGTCATTTAGCAGGGTGGTTTGAAACTCCGTCGCCCATTTGTTCTTTCTTCTTAACCTTCATCCTCGACGTCCTCGACCCGGGCACCCCGCAATGAATCTCCAGCTTGAATTGGGTTTGCCCGGCGGAGACAGGTTCTACGATGTGACACAGGTGTTCGCCTCTGCAGCCAAAGGTAATTGAATACCTTTGCGCGACTGCCCTCCTCATTCAACGTCGAAATTCGAGATATGCCTTCGGGGGGACTCCTCCTGGCCATAGACTTTACCCTTCAAGACGCGATGGCCGCCTTCGAAGTAGGTAACAGCATGCTTGCTAGCCGCGCGCGTTGGCTCAGCAGCATCACTGAACACCAAAGATCGGGGAGCCGCGGTTCGACAGTGGCCTCGCACTCATGGACCAAACGCGGCCCGTATTTGATCCCCTCGAACCTTTGTTCCCGGAGGAGGTCTGTTGGATGATAGATCGCTCTTTTGCCTGCGAGGTGAATCATCCAGATACATGTCGTCGTTGCCTGTTGTCGACTGGTTTTAATCCATATGCCCCTTGTCGTTGCGTCCCAGATGGAATGGCATACTGGTTGCACCCTCTCGCAAACCATATACTCGTTCTTGCACGTCCATGCGCTGAGAGAATCCGACCCGGAATTGATACCAGCAAATCAGATCGCGGGGTTCGACCACCACCGACCGCTCGAGCTCGTCACCGTCGTTCTCAGAGCGCACGTCCATGGCTTGCTCAAATCGTGCGATCTCTCGTGGAGGGAGCTCAACAAGGGGAACGTGTATGATGTCCGTCTCATGACGTGCTTTTTTCCGTGTTGCATGCACCCTCATGTTTTTCTTTTTCGGCCTCGGTTTCATCACAGACTGAAGATTGGCAGAGTGAAAAGTGCGACGTACCCCTGGCAGAGTCTCTGCCCGTAAGTTACGTTCAAGCCAAAATAGAACATGCGTGCACATGGCTGGGTCGTTCGCTCCAAGGTAATTTCCAGCCAAGTACATTGTAACTCGGCTGATCTGTGTAGTATCGTCGACTTGGAAAGATGCACTCCGCGATCGGCTCGTGCTGCGCAAGGTTTTCGATTCTCTCTCGTTTAGCGTCATTCCCTTTTTCGCTGACGTTTGCATCACAGACACTCATCGAACTCTTGTCCGCTCAATTGTCAAAAGAATACCATCTGATCCGCCCTTTGATCGATGCTGCGCGCCAGTTGGTACAAAAAATAAGGAGAATGCCTCTTCCGAACCCCGGACCTGACTCTCCCGCGCGTCGCGCCTTTGACCCACAGTTCGCCAGGGTCCTCGTCTCGTTTATACCGCTCCACGTCATCCAGCTGCCCGACCAGGAGGTCGTGTGGGATAAGCTACTCGGGCTCTTGGACTCGCTAGACCAGCTCAGCACCCTCATGGGTGTGTCGAGCCTCGCGAGCTGGAAGGTTCGCGTCTTTTATTTCTCGTTCCGCACAGTCGACCTCTCATCTCACCCCTTTCCGTAGATCAAGGGACATGTTCAAGTGTGGTCTTCGAAACCCAATCAACATCTTCCGTATATCCGGTCAGCATGCCAGGTACGGGTCTCTTTTCAATGACGTTTCGTTGTTTTTGTGCCGCGCGTCTTGAGTACCATGTTTCCAGTCGGCCTTGTTCGAGGAAGGGGTTGTGTTGAACAAATTCACCCAAAAACACATCATGGACTGCTTTTTTGCCGAGAACTGCGGATCGACTTATGATTCTTTCGTCGACATGATCATTCGTCGGTGGAGAGGTCCAGAATCGTCACCGTTGCCACATGTAGAGCGCTCGATCGTAGAGGTGCGTGCGGAGCTTCCGTCCCTCGTCTATCTTGTTTCCCGCTCACTGCCGACCGTAGCTTGAGCTTGGGTACATCAAAGCATTGTGGTACAACCCCGCGCGACGGCGTAGATATTGCATGAAGTCGCTGTTTGACTGGCACGCGCTGTATGCACTGTTTATAGATATCCGGAGTCGCGTGGAGCCTTGGGTATGCACCGTCTGTGGGTACGCGAACATTGGCGTATCTGACGGTCTCTTTTATTTTATTTTTCCAGCCAGAACCCGACCCCTTATCAAGGGTCTGCACAGCCATCTTGGCACAACGGCTGTCGGTCATTCGCGAAGTTATTTATTCTGGGGCCCAGTTGTCGCTTTACTCTGCCGAGGAGCGCGTGTTTGCGTATTGGTACGCGACGCAGGTCTTGGAGCTACAGCTCTCGTGCATGGACGAGCTCGCGCCGGGGCTGCAAGGTGAGCGCGAGTTTCTGTCCCGTTTATTCAGCTTTCTTCGCTCACGTCCGAAACACCAGCGGGAACGCCTGCGTTCGAGGAACATGAGTTCCAGTCGAAATATTTGACGGCGTTGCAAGCTGTATCTTTGGCTATCTTCTCGGTGGGTCTTTTTTCTTCCTTCCGTCGTCGTCGTGTCGTGCGGCTATTTCTCCCTTTTTGGCTTCTTTTTTGACCACACGCACGACGCTACAGGTCACGGTGAAAAAACTGGGCACGTCCTCGTGGTCGCGCATGCGGCTCAACTGCGTTCGTCGGTACAAGTGGGCCTTTATTGACGAATACGATGACGTCGAACTCCTGCCCGTCGGTCATCCGCATTTTCTCAAGTTTACGGCTGCCTGTTCGGCAATCGAGCAGGTGCGATTGATTTTTCATTGGTGGGGCATCGTAGTCATGACCGACATTTAAAAAAAAAAAAAAAACAGGACTGCGATGGGTCGCCAGAGGGACAGGTTCGACTGGCGAGCGTGCTTTTGGGGCAACTGGGATCGTTTCAAGGTGGATGGACGGGGCCTTGGGTCGAGGAACGAGAGCAAGTAGGTACTCCTTTGCATTTCATCCATCAGAGCGCTGACGTTGACGTTGCCATCGCGTACAGTCCGTCCAACGCCTGCGCGACGTCTGTCAGAGTCTGGAGAGGTTACCGGCGTCCATGCCCGAGGCCTCTCGGTGGGACGCGTCCGTGTTGAGGTGGGATCCGGACGTGCATCCTTGGTTTCCATATATTCCTTCTCAGTGAATCGTGCGCATGGGTTCTGGGGCTGGAGTTAAAATGCGTGTACATATATATATATCTTGCTTGGGTACGAGTGGGCATGTTCAATAAGATGTCACACACTCTTCCGTTCGAAGAAGAGAAGTATATCGGATACATTTACATTACAAGTGATGGACTACACAGCAAGCATAAGTACGCACTGCAAGTAGCATGATGTAATCTACAAGTCCATTTCGACGACGCCAATGCATGCACCCATGTGAATCTCTACACGCCCGCATTAAAACGGCCGAGATAGCTTTTTTTTAAATGTGAGCCCGTCGCGCGAAACCCCATATTGACCTTCATCTTTTACGCTTGTTCTTGCTGCCCGCTATCGATGGAGAAGTAGCATCCGCCCCTGTCGTCGTCGTCTTCTCCCCTTCCTGCAACGCATACGTCCGCGCATCGTCCACGACCACCTCCGACTTGCGTTTCCGTCCACGTCCGCCCGAGCTCACCGCAGGAACCTTGAACGACGCACTACCACCCTCCCCCCCAACACCGTCATTCCCGTCCTGCGACACCACCTCGTCCAAAAACGCATGCAACCGTTCCGCCGATGAAGCGTTCCCAGTCTTGGACGGATCCACCACCGGCACTGACACCACCGTCGTCGGATCTAGCCTCTCCGCCAGCTTGTCCATGTCACCTTCCTCCTCCTCGTTCGCGCGCGGCATGTCCATCAAGAACGAGTCAAAGTCAAAGTCTTGACCCGCACCCATAGAACCCATGCTCATACCCATACCTCCCATGTTCATCGCAGAGAATATACTCGCATCACCGCCCGCGTCTGGTGGTATTGACCGTGCAGACGCGCTTCCCTCACCGCCAGCACCGTCTGCCTGGGAAGGCATAGCTACATCTAGCGTTGCAGGATCGATACCAAGACTCTGTATCAACGACTGAATATTGCTCTGTAGCTCGTCCACGTCGGTAGTGATCTCCGCAGCCGTGTTGTACGTCTTCTGAAGCCGATCGTCCTGCTGCTGCTGCGCAAACGGGTCCACGTCCGACGGACCCCCGAGAAGCGACATCGTAAATGGTGACAACGAGTTGACGGGCGACCCATGGTCAAACGTAGCAGGTATGGGTGCTGGTGTGCTGACATTGGGATGCGTGTGTGCGTCTCCCGTACCTTGACCGACGCCGTCGGGCGCGTACTGCAGCGGATCGACATTATATGGGGTTGGTGCGATAAGATGTTGTTGATGATGTTGCTGATGTTGTCCCGTCAGCGGTAACATATCGGCGAAAAAAGACTGCGCGGCAAGCGCTGCGAGTAACTTCTGCATTTGTGATGGAGTGGTTGGTAGAGATGGAGGGCGTGGTTCTTGTGGTACGGGTCGAGAGTCCGTGGCAATCGGAGTGGACGGATCCATAAGAGTATCCAACGACCCGAGGGAATCTGAAAGAAATTCATGGTCAGCGCCACCAAGGAAGCAAGGAGGTACCCGGGGAAAAAGGTAGACAGACGCACTCCCCGGACTCGCGGACGCTGCGCTCTCCGTGCTCGACCTAGGCTCCTCCTCGTCTCCAACCTCGGCCATCGGCCTACTCCGCCCGTCCGCGATCATCAACCTCTGAGGCTTCCTAGCCACCACCGCATGCGTTGCATCCTCGTCATTCCTCATTCTACTCTCCCCATGCCCGAACACCCCTGCTAGAAATTTCAAGATTCGGTTGATCGTGTCCTGATGCTTCTTGTGCCGCTCGCGCGCGGCCATCGCCTCCTGCCACAAATGCTGATTCGAGCTCTTCAGCTCGTTCAGGTCCGCGGAGATGGTGGCCTGATGGTGTTTGATGGCTTGTATGCCGTTCACGATTGAGTTGATGTCCAAGAGCTGGTTCGCAGACAGCGCGCCCACCGCTCCGTTACCTGACGCGTCCTTGGTTGCAGTGAGACCAACCCCAGTCCCGTGTCCGTGTCCGTGTGCATGTCCGTGTCCGTGCGCATCATCGCCCCCAGGCGTGGGCGCCTGGCGTTTCCGCTGTATGAGACACAGCAAGTCCGGCTGTCCGCGCAGAAAGTGAGGATGTTCAAAATTCCAAAATTCGTTTTCCGAGTCGGAACGGAGGACGCCCTGCTGGAGGTGGGGGATCTTGTGGAAGCCGTACATGTTGAGCTGGCGGACGAATGAACTAAAGTTCTTGTGCTTGAACCAGCGCCCGAGGACTTCGCTCGAAAAACGTTCTTGGTCGAGGACTACAAACGAGAGGAAGAAGAAGAGAAGAGTGTGAAAGGGTAGGTGAGTAACGGATACGTGGATAGGCGCGCATGCAAAGAGAGGGGTGCACACTCACCAAAGAAAGAGTCTCCGCTCTCCGACCATCTTATTAGATCTTGATCAGAGGGGTCGTTTACCATCCTATCGAGCGGGAGGTGAGCGAGAAAAAGGTAAAAAAAAGATCACGGACAGCTTGGCAAAGATTAGATGTGTAGACGTACTCGTATAGTTTCTGCAGAAATGCTGGAACAAGCTGTCGCGCTGGTTTGTTCAAGTGGGACGAGCTTCCCCTGGGTGCGACGGTGAGCGACATTTGCTGGTCGGTGGTCGCTGCCATGGCGGTCTTCGTCGTTGCGGTCAGAGGTCGAGTCGAGTACTACAGCAAGCTACGCGTTGACACAAATACGTCAAAACAGTGATCGGCAATTCTGATCAAAATTAGCACCTCGGAAGAATCACAAATAGCTGCTCGTGGGCCTTTGCAGCCTTGGCCTCGCCGACGCACGGGTACTTGGCCTGTACTGGAACAGCCTTCAGAGGTTTGCACAGACCCCTTCTTCAACTCGAATTGTAATCTTCCGTCGGGGTAGAACTATTCTCAGACCCACAAGAGCGAGATGAATGCAATGAGGCCCTGCCAACGAATTAGTAGACGTCGGGGAGTCGTCGTTACAACATCGTACACAGCGGCGAAAGAAAGAAAAGTTCAATACAGTCACGGTCATTGGCTTGAAAGTCGCTCCGAAAGTGTATATACAGATAGGTCCAGAAAGTGATATAAAAGAGTCCATGTGTGCGATAACCAAAGCCAATAACAATTCACGACTACTGCACGTCGACTATTCGCACGCTCTCCATCAACTCCTCCAACGCCGTCTCTGCCCGGATCTGAACCTTGATGAAACTGTCCGTCGCGACACGTTTATACAGCGCGCGCCCCTCCGAAGCAAGCAACAGTGCACCGAACGGCTGCTTCAGTCGAACGATCAGCCGTAAGGCACGCATGGCTAGATCAAACTGAGCAACCCCGCCGGAGAAATCCCAGTCCAGAAAGGGACTGATCCAAGGGTGGATGAGGACCAAGCCGTGCATTCCGACCAAGTCGTCGTCGGTCTCGATGCGTATGTCACCAAGGATGGGCGCAGTGGCATTATAAACATGGACGATCGAGTCTGATCCAGGTTTCGCTGTGATAGCGGTGAGGGATGTCAGGGAGAATACAAATCCAGGAAGGTGGAGTCGACCAGTGATGATCGAAAGAGGGGGCAGGCTATATAGTCGCTCGTACAACTGAACGGCGAGCAAGGAGTCGGGCAAGGATGATTGCAAGGCCGTGATCATCCTGTCCATCTCGGCGGTCTCGATTGGCTGCGGAACGTGAGGGGGCTCGATCTGGTCGTAGACAGTGAGGTCGGCAGGGAGGTAGCTATTGGCACTACTGCTCGAGTTTCCAGCTCGAATCCAGGAGAGAAGTGTGACGTTATCCGATGACTGGGTCAAGATGTACTCCAGTAGACGACGGACTGCTCGCGTGCCTTCGCCATATATGACCGGGAGTGCGACATCAAAGATACCGAACAAACAGTAAGCAATATCTTCTACCCGCGTTGTCTCCCGCCTTGAAGCCAAGTACAACTTCTCGCGCACCCTGGTCAGTCCTGGCTGAAGCGTTGCGAGCGCCTGGGTAGCAAAATTGGTTGCCTGTTCCATCTCGGAAATGATTAGGGGTGATTCCTTGTGATTGAACAACTCGACATCCAGGTACGGTTTCCAATCTTCTGTAAAGAATTGTACGACCTTCGAGGCGACGTACTCTTGGTATGTCCATCCACGAGTGTTCCAGATGCTTTGCCACAAAAAGCCCTTTCTTTGTGATCTGGAGTGAACACCGAGAAGATGGACGATCGTGAGCGCCGCGCGACAATACCACTGAAACATGGCAACAACCGATTCCTGCTGAACTCCTTTGTCGCTCTGGTTGACACAACACGTATCACTCCATGCCCACCGGAAGTGCCGAGACTGTACAAGCATGCAGAAGTTGACGAGTTTGTCGTTCGCAGGGGATGCAGGGAGTCCATAGATCGGGGTATTCTCGACCATTTGGAATGATGGCTCGGGTGGCTTCCACCTGTGTGAGAACATCACATATTCATAGAATTTCTCCACCTCTTGCTCTATGCGCGCATGGTCGTACCGATCACGGATAATCATGGAGGACCGCAACTCATTGAACATGGAGCACTCTTCGAAAGCTGCCATTTGCATTGTCTTATCATAGAGACGACCTGTGGTGGTGTCGATGAGAACATGAGGGATGACACGGGTTGTCTGTTCGACGACTTTTCGCATCAGTGGAGTCGTGTCGAGATAACGGCGCCGCATGACTATCGACACAAAATCAGCTCTTCTACGCAACATAAATGAGAACAACTTGCCTCGAACCTGTGGGTCAGGTGACGTCTTCATCCTCGACAGCATCGTCTCAAATGCTTCAAATGCTTCCTTGTAGCGTCCTCGGCTGTGTAATACCGCATGTTTCCTTTTGTACCCCTCGTAATTCGATGGGTCGCGTTCAATGATCTATTTGTGCAGTCAGCACCGTCAACTCGAGGTGCCGTAGAGATCAACTTATACCTGGGTGACATTGACGAGTTCATCCTCCAACAAGCCTACTCGCGCCTCACAACATTTGACTATGATGTCACTGATATTTGTCGTCCATCCCGTCAGCACACCTTCCGGATGCGAGGGAGTAAGCGACAAGACAGTGGAGTAAGCTGAAAGAGCCTCGTCATGCTTCTGGGAATTTGATGCCTCGTCTCCGATCTCCTGAAGCCTTGATACACATCGGTACGTGAATTCTGATGGTAGGGATTGAATATACTATTATAGGACAAGATGCACAAGCTCACCTGTCAGCCAATGGACGACTAGTTCGTTATGCCACAGAACCTCGGTCATCATGTTCGCAATATGTTGTGCGGCATCATATATGCGACCGTTCGCGTACAATGATTCGCATTCATGCTTCTTGTCGTATACACTGAGGGTATATTTGCATGCAGTGAATTGGTTACCGAGTTCTTGGGTGGTAATCTCGAGCTCGTCTATTCTTCGCGCAATGGATACTGAAGTAGACACGGGTGAGAGAGCCGTCAGTCGTGGATGGTCCAAAACACACCTGAACTCTTTTCGTGTGGATCAACGTCTTCGCGTAGTACCCTGACAGTCTGGGTTAATTGATCGACTGAGCCTTGAGATGCTGCGAGCACGTTGCGGAGTTCCTTATCCGATTCGTTGAGATGACTGATTTTGCGATCTAATACATGTGAGACTGTTAACGAAATGGATTTTAAGGCGGAGAGAACGCACTGAATGTTTCATTCTGTGCGAGAAGGGAATTGATCGTTTCATTGAGGCCTGTCTTTTCCTGGTTGGATGTACGTAGTTCCTGAACAGTTCTCTCGAGATTCGCTATGTCATCCTCTAGTGGAAACGGATATCAGCACAGCAAAGTCATATAGCTAGTAGGCGTACTTTGACAGGAGTTGCGTGCACGTAGAGACTGAATCATGTCTTCCAGATTGTTCTTTTCAACCTTCAAACATCGGATTTGTTCCAAGCGCACCTGGAACGGCAAAGGACAGATGATAAGGACGCGATCTCACACGAGCAGCGTTACTCACATTGTCCCGGTAGGATGAGGGAAGGATGTCGTAAATATTCCACAGCGTGATTGCCTTTCCTCCAGCGGTCGCAATGTCATAGCTTGGCGAGATGACCATGCACCAGATGTCATGGGAGTGGTGGATGACGGTCCCGATTTGTTGATGTGTCTTGGTGTCCCAGAGTGAAACTGACGAGTTAGCTGAGGCTGCGATGATTGTGTCTTTGCATGCCAGTGCGATACAGCCTGCATTGTGGTCGCTGTGCATACGCCATTTCGCCACCGTTTTCTTGGTGTGGACACGTCGAAACAGTGAATGTTGCCGTCTTTGGACAAGGCAAAGAGGCGATTCGAGTTGCCCGCCCAGGCAAGGGATCCACGCGAATTGACCTGAATTGGAATGTCTGCGAGGAGGCCGCTGTCATAGTAAACCCGAACAGATTCGCGCCTCCACGTGCCAGTGGCGATGCGTCGTCCGTCGGGAGAGAACTTGACCGCGACCACATAATTGTCGTGTTCGACTGGGCCGAGGAGTCGCTTGCCAGCGGGAAACGACCAGACACTGAACGTATTGTCCCCTCCTCCTGTTATGATCTTCTTACCATCCACCGAGACGTCCAAGGCAATCACCGCCTGGCCGTGTGCTTTGAATTCTGTCACTTTTTTGTGGCTTGGCGCATCCCAGACGACCACTTGACCGCTCTTCGTCCCACACACGATCCACTTGCCATCTTGTGTGACTGCCAGGTCCCGAATAGTACTCCCAACCTCCATTGGCTTCCCCACCTCCTTGCCATCCTTCACTCGCCATTGTCGTATTTTCTTCTCGCATCCCCCGCCCGCGACGTGCTCCCCATCAGCAAGAAAAGCGACCGAATATATCTCATCTTGAGCGACAATTTCGATTGGTTTCGCGTCATTTGCGACATTGGAGGTGGAGCTTTTCCCATTCGATGCCTGAGTTTCGTTGGTCGATGCATGCACCTGCTGATCACCATCCAAGGAAAGTGGGCTGTCCGCCCTACTCGGCTCTGTTGCTCTCGTCAGCGCCGTTCATCGATGGCCTTGCCTACGTACTACTCACCATTCCTCTTCCTTGAGCGCAACTTGGAAAACATATTGGTTCAGGTTCAAGTACAAAGAGAATGCAGTGACACTGGTCGTCTACAGCACTCCTTCAAATCATCGCCTGGCAAACACGTGCACGGCGTCTCATCCACTCTCACGTAGTTACCGGCTGCTCGCTTTTGGCATCTCGGTTGCCTTTATCCGAAGAGTGGCCAGAGTCTGCTTAGTGCGGGCAGGCTGTAACTTTTATAACTTTGAGGCCAAAGCGTTCAGGACAAGCATCAAAGAGGAGAGACGGATATAACAAACCCAGGGTACGCTATCATGAGGTCCCCGCGG
>JBBPOM010000390.1:0-28056 GCA_038091455.1 Leccinum uliginosum
AGGAGCGGCCAAGTTCATTGATTCTTAGCCAGTGCTTCACCTCTGTGAGTGCTTTACTCGCCCTCCCACCACTCTGAGGGTCGCGCTTTCAAGGACGCCATTGAGGAAGACCCAAACGGTCGAACTGCGGTCCGATGCGCTCGCCCGAACTCCGGCAGCGTTTACCCAAGAGGCATGCTCTCAACCTGGCATATGACGGCGCTTCGTTCGCGCTGCGTTTCCAGGAACCGATGGAAGCCGTCGAGGTGTTCGAAGCTGGGAGGTCGGTGCTGTGGTCGCAGCTAGTGCGGGCCAAGAATTATGTGGACGAGCTGCGGCTCACGGGGAAGCAAAGGGCGTCGTTGGCAAACGCCTTTGAGTGCCTCTAAGACTTTGCGACTCCAGCGCGCCTCTAGGGCTGCCAAGTCTGGTTCCAAGGACATCAAACAGTTGATGAAGGAAAAGGAGGCAGTGGTGGAGCAGATCCGGCGCGTAGAGGGCTTCAAGTCCTTTCTCAAACTTACACGCTTTGCGGATTTGGAGGGGGTAGCGTCGGAGGGCCCGGTCGTCGTCCTCAACGCTAGCTGGTGCCATGCTCTCGTCTTGCTGCATGGTGAGATGCCCACGCACATTCCGCTTTCGCAAGTGACACTGGGACGTATCGAGGCGTTTTCAAGAGCTCGTTTGTAAATCCACGACGGGCGAAGCCGTCAAATATCTGTTGTCGGACCTCTGGGACCTCATCGTCTGCCCTCACCGGCGTGGCTCCACATCGCCTGTCCTGTCTCGCTGGACCGTGCGCTGCCGTGCCGCTCGGGATTCGTCTTCGCGAGGACGAAGTCAGAGGGAAACGGAAACACGACGGCGTCGCTGCAAGGCGTTTGTTACTAAAATGGGTCGGAAGGGGGGTGCCGTTAGCACAGCAGATCGCGTTTTTGCACGTAGGGGTTTAACTAGATCATGTTTGCTTTAGAATGCTTCGACGTTGCGCACGTTAAAACCCTGCACTGGCAAGACGAGTGATAGATTACATCGCCACGGGATGTATGATATCCATATCCATAGACCATCCACTTAATCCTCAATCTCCAAGTCGCCGTAAGGTTTGGCTCGGAAATACGACTCCTCAAAGTGATGGACCCGTACGAAATCATCCTCGCTTCCAGACGCATAACAACTGCCATCGGGGTGAACGGCGATGCTAATCATAAGATCAGCAGACCATATATGCGTGCTCAAGAAGCAGACTGACGTGTTCACAGGCCCGAAATGACCCTTCACCCGCCCAACCTCCTCCTCGAACATCTTGTTGCCCTCCACCGAGTAGAACCTGTATTTGTTTGGAGTTTGAATACGGGCTACGTCGTGGAAGGGCGTTAGTGCTCACGTAAGGCTTGTTTGGTGCGAGCGCGGCACTGTTGAGCGGCGTTTCTGTAGTGAATGTCTTGAGCACTCTTGGGGTTTTAGTATCGTGAAGCTGTAAGGGTTAAAAGGATGAGTGGAATCGAGGGTCTGCAAAAAGAAATGCCGGCAAACCCGTGCGGTCTTGTTTTTGCTGCTCGTCACGAAATAGGTCCGATTTGGCGAAAGCTGGAGATCGGTCACGGAATCCGTGTGTGCGCGCTCGTTGTTTGAGATTTCTGAGCTTGTGGTGACGTCGAACAGAGCGACTTTGCCAGATTCGTGTCCGGTAAGGACGGTATTGGGCGTGTAAGTGAACGCGCACACCGTGGCTTTGGAGCCGACGGGATTAAACATGTGCTCCGGTTCGAGTGGTTCTCTGTAGAAGTAAAGAAAGAATGGAGAGGCCAAGGTAAACGTGAGCCACGGGACGCAACGCCGTGCCGTCGAAAGAAGGAAAAAAAAAAAAAAAAGAACGAACGGTCAGTTCCATCACCGTCGCGGTTCAGCTTGAAAACGCGAATGGCGCACTGATGGCACAAGTGTTGGTCGGGTGATACAAACGACCTTTTCGTCGTCGTCGCTGAACGCGACCCGTTTGACTGCGGTCGGGAACTCCCAGACGTACAGACATTTCCCGTTCGAGACGTTCCACAGCCGTAGCTCGTTGTCCGCCGACCCGGAAACCATAAATCTGGATTGTGCTGAACGTGGTGAGAGTCGGGAGACGTCCAGAGTGCGATTCGAGCTTACAATCGACAGCGATCGTCCACACTGTCCCGTTGTGACCGTCGTATGTCCCCATGTGTTCACCGTTGTGGGAGTACCAGACGTTGATGATGTGTGTTTTGAGCATGAAAAAAGGAGACCGCCCTCGGCGTTGAATTGTATCCGAGTCTGTGTTAGAGAACGCTCGCGGCCTGATTCCGATTGAGTCCTCTTTCCATATCCGGTGGCAACAACCTCGAAAGACATACTTGGTAGGCTAGGTTTGAGCGCAGCGGTACTACAAAGAATTGAAAACTCACCTTCGGTGGCAAGTGTGCCACCATCCTGACGTTAACGTTGCACGGGTGACGTGTTCACTCCGACGCATTTACGGTGAGCGGTATGTAATACTGTAATACAGTAATACCGGTGTCGTGTCAATCATTCCATGTAAGTTGCTGTTTCTTGTGTACTCTGATAGGTTATGTAGGCACACACATGTGTCATATATACAAATGACAATGACTGTAATGCTTCGTCGAAAAGTAATGCGATAGCGTATGTAGTTCACTAATAAGTACTTCTCGATACTCACCGGCACCCAAGCTCGACGCGGGCCCGAGACACTCAGACGTCTCAAACAAATTCGAACTCATCGACACCCCACCAACCCACCAACCCCTCGTTCCACACCACGAGCGGCACCTTGATCTGCCCCGCAGCCATCCCTGTCGTCCTTATCACCCAGTACCGGTACTGCCCGAACGTGCCTTGCCGGAGGACGCGCACGACTGGGGACCTACCTGCCATATGCGCGTGAAGGTCTCGACAGATGCTGATCAGCGAGGGACCTAGTTAGTGGAGGGATCGTCGGTCAACCTCCGGAATACAAGCGGGGGACAAAATGATGAGTAAGGGAGAGATGGGGGACTTATAGAGCTTACCCTGCAGCTCAACGAAGAAACAAGTACCGGGGGTATGCTCCCACGATAGTCCAGGGTGAGGCACAGCTCAGAAGCGGCTCTAAATGACTTTGCAACGCGTCCATGAGTTGCTCCCCGGTCACGATCTCGTTGGCGAGACGGATGTAAACGCTATCAAATACGAAATGCGAGTTCGTCAAGCGGCCTCGAAGCGTTGACACTGCTTACCCTCGTCGCTGAGAATTTTGGGTGAGCAAAAAAGACCGTTGAGTTAGTAAGAACGAACCTCGCCGTCGCGTGGGTCGAAGCCGACGATAACGTCCCTCGATACGGCGTGTACCCCATCTCTCGTTGTCAACACGACCTCGTACCTCTTACCGACCTCGGTGTTCTGCTTTGCAAGACAAATGACGTCAGACGTCACTCTTCTGACCACAAGAAATCACGGAGGGACTCACCGACTGTGCGACGTGCTTGGCTTCCTTGGGAACACCGTCGAGGAGTAAAAACTCAACTATGTCGTCCGCCCGATCTCGTACGCCAGCGCGAGGAAAGCAACGCTGCGGTTGATGCCCGGCCTGCGTAGCTCTACGTCCGGCCCAGTGTACCAGTGCCGAATCTGACTGGCACCACAGATAAGAACATTAGCATAAGCGACAAGCGACCCACGGCATTACCGCAGATCCCGGTCAGGAAACGCTCATTTCTGGGACGGCGGTCTGTACGCTCCGCGCGAGATTCGCGGGGTTCCTTTGTGCGTCCAGGACTCGGAGGCAAATTTTTCTGAACGACCAACCAATACGTTGAGTAAATAAACGAGCACCTCCCGCAGTGCCGACTGCCGCTTACCTGGAGCCTCGTCTTTGAGGTCGCCGACGCCCTCTAGGTCCGGGATCGAACCAGCGTCGATACAGTCGACCAGCACACCCAACTCCTCATCGATTACGCGGCAGAAATGGTGCTGGACGTGGTAAGTTCGACTTTGGGTTGCTGGAGGGAAACCTAGAGAGCTCCTCAGATTGCGTTGTGTCGCCAACGTAATTACTCACCAAGTTCCCATTTATCGTCGAGGGCGTTTGTCTCCTCTGAAGCTCGTTCTTCATCTTTCGGAAGCATTTGATTGCTTGTGTAACTTGGTCTTCTTCTTCAAGAACGTCACAGACAGCCCGGTAAAGGTGAAACTTTGGAAACACGGACTGAATGGCACGAGAACTGTCAAGACATTCTGAACGACCATGCAAACCCATACCTTGTTTGCACCTCATCGGTTGAATGCCAACGCAACCCCATCCTGGCCTACCCCGTCAGGGAGGTGATGGGGTGAGCGATTATACAGCAGAGCAGGCTGAGAACGCCTCGTCTCCGATGGCCCGAAGGCGCGTTGCACATCGGTCCGTAAATTCTGATGGCGGGGCCTGAAAATTTTGTACGTAGATACACACCTTCAAGCCAGCTCATGATCAACTTACTGTGCTTCGGATCCTCGTTCTTGGAGTTGATGACGTCGAGAAGATGCTGCGCGACGTCACATATGCGACCGCTGGCAAACGTGATCTCACACTGATATTAGTGCTCGTGTACCTGGAGGGTGCATTGTGAGGCAGAAAACTGGTTAGTGAGTTCTTGGACGAGGTCAGCTATTTTTTGTGCCATGAACGGTGCAAAACACGTTAGTGAATCCTCTGCCAGGCTGATGACAAGCGCACCCGAACTCATTTTCTGTGTGTCAAGTTCTGCACGTAGTGATCGGACGGCCTCGTTGAATTGATCGGCTGCGCGTTGGCAGTCAACTGTGAACGAGGTGGGAGTAAACCTGAACTGAACGCACTGGAGTTTTCCTCTCGAGAACGAAGAGATTGGATTGCGTCCCTGAGGCTTTCCTTTTCTTTTCCTGGTTGGTTATAGCAAGCTGACTACGGAGTCCTTGAGCTGAATTTTCTAGATTTGCTCCAATCCTAACAACCTCATCTAGTTGATTTTCTACACATTGAGAGACGACTGTAAACGAGGCGTGAATGAAGACAAAGAGAACACACTCATGCTAGCATGAAGGGCGGATGAAGCAAGCTGATCACGAAGTTGTTGAATAATTTCCTCGAGACTCGCAAGGCTCGTTACTGACGGAAGTGAATAACAGCACGGAGCAGTCAGTGGACTGATAAACATACTTTGACTTGCGTTCCGAACATGTAGGGGTTCCACCGCGTCTCGGAGACTTGTGTTCGTTGTCTTTGCTCGCCGAAACATCCAGGGCCTGCTGTCCGCGTGGGCAGTCCACCCTACCCGGTGCTTTTATTCTGGTCAGTTCCCGGCCTTGCCCGTGTATGAAACACTCACCTTTCCTCTTCCTCTTCGTCGGGCGCACCTCGGAAGATATACTTGCCAATAGGCTAGGTTTCAGCGCGGTGTAAAATCATAACAGGGCGAGACCGAGATCCACAACAAGGCCGTGGGGACCAAGAAGGCTTCGGTTGAGTCGGATTTAAAGTGACGTTTTTGCTCCACATCACCATACGACACCATTCGTGAGCCGAACAAACGGGTATGACGTCATCAGCATCATCACTTTCTGGCACATTCCACAACGCACAGCACCGACTGTCATTTCCTGAGCAGAATGAAGTCATGTGAAGCCGTATAAGTGTCGTCTGTTTTTACACATTTCTGGCAGGACAACTTCAAGTTAGTGTGGCCCCAGTTGCTTCGCCGAAAAGCAGTACGATAGCATCAGTCGCTGTTTAAGTAAAGGCGGGGATGTAGACGAAAGCACTTTGTAACAGCTTGAAGCGCCCGAGGCACGCCGTGGGCGAATGCATGAGCAAACACCGGCACGTGTGTGTTGAGCCTGTCGTGGCTTGATAGAACTCCCGCTGACGGGAATTGGTTTATCGGGACCGAATACGCAACTGAGAACACGAGTTTATACTTGAGAGATCTGAGCAGAGGTTCCCATAGTACGAGATGAGCGCTAAACGTTGTGGACAAAGGATGTAATTGATTACCAGTCATCACATACGATCTAGGATCAAAACTCTGCATGTCTTCAAAGCGGCGTCAGCGTCGCAAAAATGGCTGTCGAGTGGCATAAGTCTTACACTAATTTCCTCGGTTTCGGCTTGCATTTGACGGCCAAAAATCCGTAGTGGTGTCTTCAAATCGACGGCACACTTGGGAGACACGTCGACAAAGCCGCAGTAGATGAGAATTTGGTGAATTGGAAACAAGCCGGACAGTTCCCAGTGCGTTACAGGCTGCAACCAACTTCGACATCGCCTCGGATATCCTTAGTATGTGTACCACCCGTAGATAACAAGCCAGGGTTTCGTTTCATGACGCACGTCGTGAACAGACCGTGCCAACTGTACAGTGTTGGCGGAGACGTGAACCGAAAATTTTGAACAATAATTGCTGACCTAGCGACTTCCGCCGTCCTTTTTCGAGGGCGTTGAGATGGGCGAGCGAGAGCTGGCTCGGCCGAACTCGTCGAAGCCAGGCGTGGCGACGAGGGCGTTGGCTGTTGGTGATGATGATGTTTTCTTTCCTGGAGTTGAGGTCGTCCTTGAACGCGAGAAGTATCTTGTGCTCCCTTTCGCGTTCTGACTGTATCGTATTGGACGTGATGAGTGTGCGGAGGCGGGTGTGTGATGTAAGGAGCGTGCGGATAGTCGGGGAGGTTGCTGGTGATGGTGATGGTGGGGGTTGCCATGTGCGTGTTGAAATGGGACGAGGAAGAGAACAACAAAAATGAACGCACCGATAGCTTCGTACTGATGCAGCTGGAGCGGTTTAGGGTCGTCCCGTGTGAGTGGGTCGGGGTAGATGGAGGTGTCCGGGACGTATGGCCATTTGAAGGAGGTCAGAGGGCGGAGCGGGGTCGGGTCTTGGAGGGGTTCTGGGTCGTTGGACTCGGTGTTTGATATAGGGTTGTCTGCGAGAAGTGTCGCATCAGTGCTGGCAGACAAAAGGAGTGGGACGTACCTCCGCTCGCATCCGTGACCGGGGCCGCGTTGGTGGGAGCAGAACACGTCTCTGACGTGCATACAATGACAGTAAGAATGACCCCGCCGAAAGACCCGCAGGACACCACCTACCTCGGTGTTGTTTGTAACACGCAACAGTACATCTTTTTTTACTGGAAAGGGTGAGAACTTGAACCTTGGTTGGATCGCACAACAAATCTTACTAGTTGGCTCTGCAAGACCAGGCTCCTTCTCACCGACGTATCGAGTGAGAGGCATCCGAGAGGGGGAGACCGGATATATCCGAGTGGCTGTACCACAGTTGAAATAGCCGAAATCTTAACCAACCTCTCACTCTCTACGACGCAAAACGCATAAGACTCGCGTAGTTTTCCTGGATGCAACTACCGCGCGACGACGTAACATGTAACAGTACTTCGTGGCTTGGGGCGGCGAAGTGGTACAATACAAGATAGCAAAATACATGACAGAATAAGGATGCTAACGGATAAAACTGGACAGAGGGTACTTGAGCGTTCCTTCTCTTCTCGGACTGCATCGTCTGCTCGAGCTTGCATTTCTCCGCCTTCTACTCAGCAAGCTCAGCGTCAGGGCCCGCGGCGGAGTGCTGGGGCAGCTTTCTCCTGATTCGCTACGTCCTTCACGGTCTCATCCAATCGATTCTCTGCTCCATAGGCGACTGTTGACGAGATGCGTGAATCAAAGCTGAGAGAACACACGTAATAGGCTTTCTTGTCAAGCTTGAAGAGCCTGCCTGGTTGTTGGTGCTGAGGTTGTGTCTTTCCTCGTCTGATGTGAATAGGTTTTTCGAGACTCGCAATGCTGATTGCTGACGGGTGTGAACGATAGCACGGTGCGCAGACAGCTATTAAGCACACCTTAACGAAAAATCTCCGTGTCTCTATTGTCCACATTACAGTGGTTCTAGTTCCGAGGACGTCGCCTATTTGATTTAAGAGACAACGTCGTGATGTGATGCAAGTTTTGAAACTCACAATGGGGTCGTCAGGGAGCGGGATGTGGGGATGACGCTGCAGGATGATTTTCTTGTTTGAAGCGACCGCGATGTCGTAGTTGGACGATATGGCCGTGGGTGCAGTGGAACTGAAGCTGTGCTCGATGACCTCGAGGTTCTTGTGAGTTGTAACGTCCCAAAGAGAGGACGATGAATTTCCGGAGGTTGCGACCAACCTGTCATCGCACGACAATGCTATATAATTGGCAACGTCTTCGTCGTTATTGAAATTCCATCTGGAGGTGTCGTCCATGTACGCACATCGACACAGTGGATGTCGCCGCCGGAAGACAAGGGAAACAGTTGTTTGCTATCGCTCGTCCAAGCAAGGCGTTCAGTGTGCTGCATACATGAATAGGAAGGTCTGCGAGCAGTTGGCCGTTGCGACTATCGTAGACCTGCACAGATTCCCTGTAATACGTAGCTGCTGCGATAAGTTGTCCATCGGGCGAGAACTTGACAGCAGTGACGAACTTGTTGAGTCGCAAAGGGCTCATCTGCCGCTGACCGTCCGAAAGAGACCAAATGATGACTGTTTTGTCCTCCGATTCGCTTGCTATTCTCGTCGACTCAGCGCTCGGTCGTGGGCGTTTTGAAAGCTTGTCTTTTCGCGGCTTTCCGCGTTCCACACGATCACTTGGCCGTTCAGCGTCCCAGCGACGATCCACTTTCCGTCCGGTAAAATTGCGGCATCTCCAACAGCAGTCCCGGCGTCCATTGGTTTCCCCAACTCCTCGCCATTCGCCACTCGCCATCGTCGAATATTTCATCGCCCTCGTCCTCCTGCGCTTACGAGTTCCTTTCCGTCAGAGAAAAATACGACCGTCCGTATGTTATCTTGGACATCGATTTCGATCGGGTTCTCGCCAACGGTATGCTTTTCACTCGATTTCCGAGAATCCGTCCGTAGATCACCTTCGCTGGACGCCAGTGTTTCATCATCGTTCAAAGAATATTCATCGTCCCCTTCACCTAGTTTTTTGCTCTCGTCAGTTGCCTTCCATCGACGGTCTTGCCTCCCTACTACTCACCCTGCGTGCTATTTCGGCCGTCTGCATTGGAGGCCATACTGAGCTAGATTCCAGTGGGGTGGGACGGGAGAGCGTACTCCACGCGCTTCATCATCACCTGGTTTATATGTTCATCACTGCTTGCGTTTATTCGTGACACGCAGCTACCCGCGTGCCCTGCGTGCTTGCTAGCATATGTGCCTCCACGTGGACCACACCTAGAGGCTACAGCAAGGTCGACCGACGTCCTTACTTTTGTTCCGTGGCAAATATAATCGGGTCCATACCTGCCTGCGGCTGAGTGTACATTGGACCCTTGCAGCGTCCGGAAAGATGTCACAGATGCGGCGCACAGGATACCTTGTGGCAATTATCATCACCTTCCTACCCTCTTCCTGGCTGTGGAGAGAGACGCGTGTATGTGAGATGATGAGGGTGTGCCAATAGAGTAGACGCCCGTCTAGCCTCCTCGCCACCGCTCTTATACTGCGTGGTTGAGGATTTCCCCCAACTCAGTTCCGCAGAATAGATCCTGTGGATGTGAACGGTGAGTGCGTGGCAAAGACGACTGCAAGGACGAAACTATACTAACAGTCGACTAGAAGGGAGTACTGACCTCCCGCAAGGATAAGTCAACAACGACCAAGTCGGTTGAACGGTGCCTCCATGGGGACTTCACTTTCTAAATGGCCCATTCAACGCGGGAACAACAAGCCCAAGTGGAGAGTCGGACTGGCGAGCAGCGGAAAGTTTCAAGTCGCACTGGCAGCCACAGTCTGATTTCTCTCTCGTTTTGGGACCCCGCGACTCATCAGCAAATCGGCCCCGCTATAGGCGACCGCGTCAACTCCGTCTCATCGTTCGAGATTGTGCTTCCGTATGCAAGAAGATCACCTTCCACGACACCCCTACCCCGCGCAACTATGACGGCGTAAGTGTATCATAACATGATGTCCTGATCAGTGGGTGAGAAAGGGAGTGACATAGTCCTCCCGCGCTTTATCGAATTTGTTATCACTCACCACCATTTTCTTCCAGTTTCGTGGCTCATCTGTTTCCAAATTCTGACGGTCCTGACTTTTCAAAGTCTGCCCCTCTCCTCGCAAGCAAGGGTGGGAAGGAGCCTGGTGTGTTACCTCCTTACGGTATACATATTCAAGTTTTCACACTGATTCGGACGTGCAATAGCCTGTAATTATAATATAATAGCCCAGGATTGGAACCTGTTATGATAAACGGACTTGCGATCGGATGGTTCTCTTTGGAAGTCCCACGGCTGTCATTTTACCATCTATGTCATAGTTGATTTCACACTCTTTCAAGTTACTTCCGTACATTGAACGCTGTGGGTGGCGTCGCTAGTACTTACGCGTCAAATCAAATCCTTTTCAGTTGGTTCGGACTCGGATGAGTCCACAGGATGAGTCTTTGTGGTAGTATGGATGGAACGACGGTTCTGCTGAATTTTATTACAAAGTTTGATGAAACCATTGCCAGTGGTCACGACGTTCGACGAAGAAATACTTCTTATATGAAAGAGAGGACGACGGTTCGAGCGAGCGGGAGGGGCAAGAGGGTCGATCAGGGTCGTCGCGGGTCACGGGAATGGTGGTGCATAGCACCAACTTGAACTTGGGCGACGACCGTTGTTGGCCCGGGGCCCGGGTGTGCCAGCGACCGCGAGGTGCTTGGCGGTCTCAGGCTCGTACTACAGGCCTGGACTCCCTGTATACGACTTCTGTTGGCAGTTCAAACGTTCACCCCGTGAGGTAGGCACAGTATTACGTCGCAGCTGGCAGCGATGAAAGCAGCGTCTGTGCAATGTGATTATACGATCGAGTGAAATCAGTGGATTGACTCTCTGCTATAACTTTGAATTCTCAGATCTAGCCTAGGTCCCTTTTGATAGACCGTCGTTATATATAACTCTGATCAGGGTTCAAACGAATACTAGATCTCCGTTGAATGTGAGAACCTCAACAACATTTGCTCGACGCCCTCATTGAATCAGCGTGCTCGCTGCGTGCGTACTACACTCTCGACGCAACCCACCCAAAATCGTTAGGTTTTCTACAGAGTGACAGTCGCACGAATGTTCGCCAGAAAAAAGCTTCCCACACTAGGCCCACAATCACGTAGTAAATTGCATATGTCAAAGTGTAACGGCATTAATATCTCACTCATTTGGTTTAAACCTGCCTGATTAGTAAGCACCCGCCTCTTGTCGCGTACTACCCGACTGGGACTCAATGGCGCCGCTTTCTCTGCAACCACCCGACGCCCTCCTTTCGCCATGGGCAATCGCATGTCTGCCCAGGGCAGGGCAAAAAAGGCGAGATCAGACGCCATTGACCGTCAGCTCCAGGAAGACTCCCGGAAGCTCAGGCAGGAACACAAGATCCTCCTCTTAGGTCAGTCCGCCCCCCTCCTATCTTTCCTGTCTGCTGACTCTACTGACTCCTTCCTTGCAGGTGCCAGTGAATCCGGAAAAACCACAATAGTTAAACAGATGAAGATCATACACCAGAATGGCTTTACAGACGTTGAACTGATGACCTACCGACCAACAATATACCGCAACACTCTCGACAGCGCACAAACCATAGTTCTTGCCATGCGCAAGATTGGTTATGACTGCATCCATCCAGTAAACCGCGTACGTCTCCACTCGCACCCGTCCCTCCTCATCGCTCTTGTAGTGTCTGACACTTTCGCCACACCCCCAGGTCAATGCGGACCTGATATTCGACTATCGAATCGACCCTTCTCCTTCATTCGTGTTTTCTTCCCAAATTGCACAGGCCATTCACCAACTGTGGAACGACCCCATCATCCCAAGGCTCATGGACCACACAAGCGAGTTCTATCTCATGGATAACGCAGTTTAGTCAGTACGAAGTCCTTCTTCCATTTTTGTCCTTTCTGAACTTTCTTGCTTCAGCTTCTTCACCGATGTTTTGCGAATAGGCTCTTCAAATTACTGCCCAACCGAAAGTGACGTCCTGCGAGCTCGTCTGAAAACGACGGGCATCACCGAAATGAGGTTCACAGTGGGCCAACTACAGTGCGCCTTGTATGTCTTCGCCCTCCATGTCACTCAACGCGTCTAGGATTCACATGTTTGATGTCGGGGGGCAACGCTCCGAAAGAAAAAAGTGGATCCACTGCTTTGAAAGCATCACGAGCATCATTTTCTGCACCGCCCTGAGTGAGTACGACCAGGTATTGCTAGAAGAGAAGAACCAGGCAAGTATTCACCCATACGTCATTCTCTATCGAAGCCTTAGCCGTTCCTCCATAGAACCGAATGGTCGAATCGTTGGTACTTTTCGAGTCCGTAATCAACTCGCGGTGGTTCCTCAGAACATCCATAATCCTGTTCCTCAACAAGATCGACGTCCTCAAGACCAAGCTACCCAAGGTGCGCTACCCCACAGAACTCGTCGCTTCTCCTTCCCTCACTTCCATTAGGTTCCGCTAGAGAGATATTTCCCAGAGTATTCAGGCGGTGCGGACATAAATAAAGCAGCCAAGTATATACTCTGGAGATTTATGCAAACAAATCGGGCACGTCTATCTGTTTATCCACAGTGCGTTTCAAAGATTTGTAGTGTCGTCTCCCGGCTCACCACATCGCTTTGCTCACGTCAGTCTGACGCAAGCAACGGACACCACGAACATTTGTTTAGTATTCGTGACGGTAAAGGAAACCATACTGCAGAACGCACTAAAGGACTCGGGCATTCTGTAGTGTGAAATTTCAAAATTTTTTGCTACATTGTAGTTGTGTTCGCTAGCTAAATATCTGGTATATCTGGTATACAGGGTTACCTAGGTGGTTTGCGCGTCGTCATCCTGATTTCCTTCTATTTCTTTTTGACATGAATATGTATCTCTCACCCTTCCGGTTCCTCCGGAATGACAGCTTGTTCGCATTTGCTGTGGATATTTCTTGCCTATTTCTCATTCATATTTTCTAAAATTTCTTCACTCCTTTTCTGTTTCTCCCTCATCTCTCACTGGCTCACTATCCCACTGGCATGATTACTTGTCCCTACAAACATAACATATCATCAACATATTGCAGTGTGCATTTCTCTGCTCAGTCTGAGCCCATTTCGAGAAGCGCATTTATCTACGTGTCACTTTTATGAAATGGATTCTCGGCAGTCTGAACCTATTAGTGCATTTGTCGACGCGTCGCTTGCAAGTGTGTACAGATTATTCGATGACCATCCAGAAGAAGCATTGATCTGGACTCCTGGTGCTGATGAGCAACAGTGCTGTTGTGGCACGATGTCGTTACCTTGCAGACAGCAACTTGAATGAGGTACAAGTTGGAAGCCGACTGAACGGCGGAAACAGAGAAGGGCGGACACTAATAAAGTACAGGACCACGCTCTATAGGGCTACTGCTATCTATGGTATGCGGTGAGCTAGTATATGTATATGATATATATACTACCGTGCGCATGGCCCATGGTATGCCAGTGGGGCTTACACAAGTTTGCTGCTGACGAGTCCCTTCTCGCAATAGGGACGTCATAAGGCACAGGTCGAGCTGTGTCAAGAAACCTGTATCCTGGACAGATGACATCAACATCAGTAGATCACTGGTCTACAAGGGAGGTGTTATCGCGTCAACGAATCCTCACACCTGGTATGTACTCTGAAAGTAGGGATCACACATTAGCTTGACAGCAAAGCTCGAGAAACAGAACTCACCATAACCATCTCCATTCTGATTGCCATCAGCTGCCCCTTGCATCAGCATCTCGCACCCACCGATATTGACCGTGGAACAATAAATTCAACAAGAACTTGGGATCATCTCCCCCAAACTCCCCGTCCTGAATACCCGCTCTTTTCCTGTGCAGTCAACCACACGCTCTCGAGTCCCTTGGGCAACACGCACATCGCCAACACCCCCTGTCTCCTCTTCTCCCTCTATCAAAAGAGCCAACTGGCCCGCCACCAGACTTGAGAGGGTAATGGTCTACAGTACGAGTAGTACTAGGGCCCGGGGCAGATAAGGGAGCGGGATAGTAACAGTTTCAAGCCTGCGAAACTTGCTCTCGTCAGGGGTTTCTGCTCCTCTACCCGCTTCCAGCTACTGATCTTAATCCCTATTGAGGGAATTGGCCAGGTCACAGAGACTAGTGGAGTGAGGGGCATGACCTCAACAGATTGGTTGCAATTTGGGTAGTAGAACACGTGGGGAGGAGAGAGGCGTTCTGCTTGAATATGGTGGTGGAGGGAAAGTAAGGTGGGGGCGATCCTGGCAGGTCAATCGCCGGGCAGGAGATCTTTCCGAGTCGTCAGGGTATCCACCGGTACTTATTCACTGCCATGTGGCACCCACATTGGTATGAACCAATGTGGGGCCTGGGTCCTCTCTTGCCATCACGAGGATTCAGCTGAGCGACACAGATAGGCATCAAACTGTTGTCATGGTAGAGAGACTAAAGCAGGACAATTGCAGGCGTCTTCTTCCCCTTCTTCCCCTCTTTTCTTGTCATTTCCTCACACGATCCAGAATGTTTCCCTCATTCAAAATGTGAGCGGCTCTGCCAGTTGTGTGAATCTTTGTACTGAGGTCGCGAAAGAGACAAAGGAGCTGCATACTATAGCTCTGGCATCTCTCCTACAATAATTAGTTGAAGTCTTTTACTGATCGACTGGTCGTCAAGTGAGCAGACAGTCACCAATCGGGAACAAAGGGGGATCCAGGATGGTCGAGAATTTGATTACGCCCGGGCCCGTTCCGGTAGATAGTACTCCGACAACTGTCGCACTTGCGCCTCTTTCTCAATGCGCCCTCATGCCTGCAAGAACCATTGCAATCTCCTGGCAAGAAATCTCGGGGTCTGACCGACCACCCTTCCCCCCTGGAAGTCGATGTTCTGCTTCCAGTGAGCCTGATTAGGGGGTATGCGCAAGCAACATGTCCACCCATGCATCATCCTTCGACATCCACTTCTGCTTCTGAGCAGGCGTCAATGCCTTTGTGCTGGCACGGTTGTTCAGCTTGTCGTCACCGTAATTCACTAAGTGCATGTCAAAATCCCTGGTAGAGTACTCAGCTGGCACTGTCGAAGAGCGTTGCACCACCGATGGACTCGGTATTGAATCGGTAGTATTCTATTCATTCATCACTACGATTCCAGACTTGTGACTTAACACATTGACATGTTATTCACATTAGTCATTTACACTATTCGCTAGTTATTATCATCTATTCTTCTGGAATGTTCCATGACCTTCTATAGAACATTCCACACCACAATACGTACAAACACTTGTACTATATATATAGAGTTGCCTACCTCTATAATAAAATAAGGCACTTTCACACTTCCACTACGTGTTAGTTCCTCCAACACTTGCTATCGCCCTCCGCTCCTCAATCTCAAGTGAGTATTCTCCACTTGACTCCTATTTGGTTGCCCTCGCTGCGCTCCAGATAAGTGTACAACTTCTTTACTTGGAAGAGGAATCTGAAACCACTGCTTGGTATTTCCAGGAGTGAGCGGCGAGTCTGAAGGAACACGCTCCAATGGCCGCGCTGGACTCAGAGATGTTGAAGGAACTCCAGTCTGATGCAAGTCCGACCCAGAGTATCCTAGTCCGACATAGTCCGACTATAGTCCGACCTGACTCTTTACAGTCCGGCACATAGGACTAACAGGACTAACAGGACTAATACTTACATTCACATGAACTACTCCTTATAGTAGTTATTTCCATGGACCGTGTAATCTAGTATATAAGATATGTAGGTAGATACAACAAAAAGAGTCTTTTGAGTCTGTGGTCACATCCCACTATTGACCATGTCCCGCCTGTCCCATCCTCCAGTCTAAAGGTGATCCGAGTGGTGATTCCCTAGCCCTCAAATAGGTTATGAGCCCCCTGTCAGTTTCCTCACCCCATCCACCCACCTCCATCCACCAAGTCGCAAAAGATGTCCAAGAATGCTTCCTCAACCATTTCTTCAGATTCCATGATGGGCTCAATATCCCAGCCCAACTGAGGAAGCGCACGCTGGGTCTTCTTCAGTTTTTTCATAATAGTTGCATTTTGTGCCAGCCACACGGTTGTGGAATGGAGGACGGGAGTACTGAACTAAAGTGTCGCACTGAGGTGAGCTTCCGGAGTCACGTTCCAGCTCATCGTCGCACGCTTGGCCATGAAATTCTGTTAAGAAAGCTAAGCTTCACGTCACGAAGCAGTCTCGTGGACATACCATCCTTTCACCGTTGGTAGGATCGAAATGGAGCTCTTTCTTGTTGACTTCCAGCATTCCGGACCCCGAGGTTTTGAATTCGCCCCACTATAGCTCAGTCAGGCTCCTGAAGCAGCCCTCTGAGTCATCTGCCCTGGCACCTTCACTAGACGTTGATGCTGAATCGAACGTGCTCGACATAGCGGGTGACGTCCCCAATGATCGCCGGACTCATGTATGGATGGAAATTGGTCGGCAAGTCCATTCTCCTCTTATATGCTTGTGAATATCATGGCTGCAGCTTCAGTCCAGAGGGGGCAATACGCTTCCATTCCTTGGAGCTAGGTAACCCATGGTCACAAAGTGCATTGGAGGGTAGTTGAGCACTGGCAAAGGACCGAAGCAAGAAATAATGAACCAGTGATCGAGGCTTGTATATGTGAAAAGGCAAACGACGGCAACGACGTCCACGAGCCATGCCACCTCATCGAGGCCAAGAACGACATGGTGCTCATAAGAGAGATAGCCATAATCATGTTCCAAGGCCCTCTCCTCACCAGATTTGTCGCGAGCCTGAGGCCGATCGATTTTGAGAGAGAGAAAACTACCGTCCGGTATCTGGGCAACGAGGTCGCCGAGATTGGGTTCATGTCTGGCTCACTCAGAGCACATACTCTAAGCTTGCCTTCATGCTTGCCGTCATGAGTTTTCTTCCGTGGACTTACGGTGGTGCACAGTGCACCTGTCTGACACATTGTCGATTAGTAAGTCTTTTGTTCACTCCTTGCTCACACTATTTTTAATGTTGTAACCGTAATGTTAACCGCAATAACAACCCCCACGAGGATTATCAATCTGTACACAACATTTGGCTAACTTGCTTGATCCTCACCTATTTGTGACTCCTGTCAACGAATACCGCCTGCGAAACATTGGGGACAGCTTGTCGTCTTTTCTAGACAGTCTGCCAGACGAGACGAAGCATCAGTCTATGTTTGCGCCGAACCCTTCCAGTCATCACTCTGGATCAAGTGAACCACAAGCATCTTCAACCACTTCTCTTCTGCCCCAGACGTGGTTTGGTGGTGTGCTGCCTACACAGATAACCAACTCGCTGATTGTATGGCTTCATTGTATTGGTATGCTATTGGATCCTGAACTTGTGTCGTAAGATGACGTTGCTGGTGTGGAGTGTTCTTTTTGCTGTTGGTGTGTAAACACCAGGGATTTTCTGTCAACTGAAGATCGCTAATTGTATTCACATTAGCATACATGATGTTCAACACATCTTATTCAAAGCTCTTGCCAGAGATGACATGGGGGGATGACGCCTATATGACTCGAACACAATCTGTAGGACGTGGTAATATTCACGTTGGGCAAATGTCCGGGTGCCCTGGTATGTCCATCCATTCTCATATGGCGTCATTTTACAGATGAATGATTAAGCTTGGAGCGTACACGGTCGAAAGCGCTCTCGGAAAAAGATGGTCGTTTGCAGCGACGACTCTATTGACAGCACTCTTTTCGACAGCCTTTGTACATGTCAAGGCTGAGTTCTTTGGTACATTGAGCTCCAATCCATCCTCGAGAATATGATTAACTTTCCACTGGCTAGGATAGACAATCTATGCTATAGTATATGGGTAAACATCTTTCTTTTTTGTCGCATATTTGGACAATGCAACTCAATGGCATGGTAGGTGGATGCCCGGTCTGTTTGATTCAAAAGTACGTGGGACGGGGTTTGAGACTGCAACAGGGTTGTCTTGGATGTATGTTCACCCCTCACTTGCTTGTGGAGGTTATTGCGATCACTGATCATTGTTGAATGCAGAGGTGGGATACTCCTCTCTATTGACCGGTCCTTGCTGGTGTATGTGAGCGCCTTTGTGTATCTTATCGCCAGGGGAGGAGGTGTCCCACCTGCATAGAGCTCTCTCATATCAAGAAGCTGGTTGAGGAGCAAAAAGAAAAGGCAGATGCCAAAAAAAAGGAGATCGAGTCAATCAGAACGGGAAAGGTCAAGGTGCTCGCCCAGGACTTGATGAGGCACGGCGTGAGCTCAAGGTGTTGGTTGCAGTGCACCCTGTTTCCTTGGTTGTTCCCTTCTGTTGCTGATAAGTGGTCTAGAACTTGAACACAGAGGATTCGAGCAAGGACATATTGATGGGTCTCCAAGTCGAGCAGCTGGAAAAGGAGAGAAAAAAGCCACACACGAGTGTTTGCAGCAGCTCATACAGTGTCTCAGCTTCAATGTTTGTCTTGTAAGTTTTCTTTGCTAACAAACTTTACCCCTGACAGCTACTGTGTACCAATCAGAAGAGATCTTTACTGGAAAAGTGTTCGCCATCAAGCTAGAGGCCTTCAACAACACCATATCCTAGCTAGAACATGAGTATAGGACTCTCAGCGAACTGCAAGATGGCCCGGGTACTGCACCTACCAGTGGGCTACCAAGAAGGACTCTACAGTGCCATGGTTATCGAGAACCTTGGACACTCTTTACACAAATTATTCCATCAATTGACAGACCCATTCACCCTCTCTAGGATCACCAAGGTTGGACTTCAACTGGTAAGTCTCGAGAACCAACCTTGCAGTAACCTTGCTGAGGCTTGCTAATTTATCCAAATACTAGGTTTCTTGCCTCAAGTACATCCACTCGCTCAACATCATCCATCGAGACATCAAATCCAAGAATATTCTTACAGGTATTGCAGACAGGATCCTGTCTTCAATCTCGTCAATTTTGGCATGATTTCACTCAATTGGCATGGTGGGATGACATCAAATAACTTGCTTACACTTTCATCTTTCTTCAGTGTAGTTCCCTTCTGTGGCTCTCGTAGCATGGAAGAAGTCCTCTTCGACCATATGCAACTGTAAACAGGATTTCTTGACTGAACACAATACTGGAACTCACATCATTCCTGACAAACTTGCTGCTATCTTCCGTTGACATGTATGCACCCCTTCTCACAAAAACCCAATTATGACTACCTTTGTACCATTCTGGAGAAAGCACTGGAAGCCACAGAGCAGTCACAATCACAACATTCCATCCCCACCATTTTAGCATCTATTGTTCCTACCCAGGCTACCCTCCCATCATTGAAAACTGCAGTTTTCACACCCAATTACACAAACACGGAGCCTCAGGCTGGGGCTGCTGGGCCATTCCGGCAAGTGTAAGTAATGTGTTTCATGTTTTAAGGGATTTGAAGTAATAATTTGTGTTGTCAAATAGGAAAATATGTCTATGCAATTGCTATGACCCTACTAAGCCCACTTGCTCTCCACCTGAATCCACTCCACTTTGGCGCAGTGCAAGACTGCATCAATAATATTCATAGTCCTACCTGTTTGGTTGCTGCTGACATAATGGATCCACACAGTCTAAATTTGGTTTTGGGAGACTTTTATTTTGGCCATGGGACTCTCCATATAAAAAGTGGCTCTTAGTACTATTTTGTGCAGGAAAATAGTGGTGATTAGCTGCCTAGGGGTGGTTGCCTGAAGTGGCCAAAAGTAGTCAAAGGTGTAGTGGACTATCAAAAAGTGTAGGCAAAAGTGTACCAAAGTCTATCAAAAATGTGTAGTGAAAAGTGTAGTCAAGTATACCAACCACAAGAGGAGTATATACCAACCACAAGAGGAGTAACTAGTGTAGATAAATGACTACCAAAAAAATGTAGTCGAGAGTGTACACAAAGTGTAGTGAATAGTGTAGGTGACTACCAACAAAAGTGTACTAAAAATGTAGTCAAGTGTAGGTAACTACCAAATCTTTGTTTACTCTACTACTTACTACTTTTAAACTAGGTGCACTAAAAAAATGCACTTAGAATTTCCATGTATTCCCCACCGTGGTATTAAGTAGGTGGCACTTTGCTTAACTGCACAAATCATATGGGATGCAGTGCTTTCAAAATCCTATGGCCATGGATGCTATTATTGATGATGACTCCATTTTGTTTGCTATGAGTTTGAATCATTTACTACACTCGACAAAGTGTAGTAAAGTGTATATAAAACATGTTTTGTACACCTTACTACCATTGTTTACCATTATTTTGCTATAACTTTACTAGGTAATCCATGACACTCGTTACACTTTGTTCAGAGTGTGTACAGATAGAAACATATCATGCAAACAAACATGCGACAATTGAGCAGTGTAGAAAAAGTGTAGTAAAAAGTGTAGTAGTAAAATATACTGACATGAGTAGAAAATCTAGTGACAAGTATAGATGACTACTGCAAATGTGTAGTGAAAGTCTACACATTGTCTGTACACTTGACTGCATTTAGAGTCAACAGTATAGTAAAGTGTATGAACAAGTGGCTACTAAAAAGTATAGTCAGAAGTTCAGTAAAATATATGGCCAAAGGGTACTGAAAAAGGGTAGTGAAAACAAAACAATGGAGTCAATAGTGTACTAACAAGTGTAGGTAAGAAAGTCAGTCAAACATATACCAAAGCATATATGACTATGAAAAAAATATAGTCAAAAGTGTACTAAAGTGTACTGAAAAAGTGTAGTCACAAGTGTAGTGAGTACCAACTATTATAGTCGTTCCTATTGGTTTCGTTCTACACCATTCATCTTTCCACTTCATCCCCTTTTCTTTCTCTGTCTGTATACTCTGATTCTTCCATGTTCCTTTGCTTTCCCAATTTGTATACATAGTTTCATTCTCTATCTCTCCCCTATCTCCCTATCTTGTTATTTTGTTATCTGCCTATCTCTTCTTATCTCTCTATCTCTTATCTCTCTATCTCTGATTGCATTTTATGGCTCTGTCTCTTTCACTACCATTAGTGTAGTGACAAGCATAGTGAAAAATGTACTCAAGATTGTACAAAAGTGTACCAAAAATTGTAGTCAAAAATGTAGTGCAGTAGTGAAAAAGTGTAGTCAAAAGTGTACCAAAATGTACCAACAAAGTGTAATGAGAAGTGTAGTGAGACTACCAACAAAGTGTAGTAAAAAGTGTAGTGGCACTACTGAAAAAGTGTAGTCAAAAGTGTAGTGAGACTACCAACAAAGTGTAGTCAAGAGTGTAGTGGGACTACTGTAAAAGTGTAGTCAAAAGTGTAGTGGGACTACCAACACAGTGTACCCAAAAGTGTATTAAGTGTAGTCAAAAGTGTAGTGGGACTACCGAAGAGGTGTAGTCAAAAGTGTAGTGGCACTATTGAAAAAGTGCAGTCAAAAGTGTAGTGGGACTACTGAAAAAGTGTAGTCAAAAGTGTAGTGAGACTGATAAAGTGTAGTCAAAAGTGTACCAAAGTAGTCACAAGTGTAGTGAGACTATCAACAAAGTGTAGTCAAAAGAGTGTAGTGGGACTATTGTAAAAGTGTAGTCAAAAGTGTAGTGGGACTACCAAAAAAGTGTACCCAAAAGTGTATTGGGACTACCGAAAAAGTGTAGCCAAAGTGTATTGGGACTAGCGAAAAAGTGTAGTCAAAAGTGTACAAAAGTGTACCAACAATGTGTAGTGAAATGTGTAGTGGGAATACTAACAAAGTGTAGTGAAAAGTGTAGTGAGACTACCAAAAAAGTGTGGTCAAAAATGTACCAAAGTGTATCAACAAAGTGTAGTCAAAAGTGTACCAAAGTGTATCAACAAAGGGTATTCAAAAGTGTAGTGGGACTACCAACAAAGTGTAGTCAAAAGTGTAGTGGGACTACCAAAGAGGTGTAGTCAAAAGTGTAGTGGCGCTATTGAAAAAGTGTAGTCAAAAGTGTAGTGGGACTACCGCAAAAGTGTAGTCAAAAGTGTAGTGGACTACCAACAATGTGTAGTCAAAAGTGTAGTGGAACTACCAAGTGTAGTCAAAAGTGTATTGGGACTACCGAAAAAGTGTAGTGAAAAGTGTAGTGGGACTGATAAAGTGTAGTCAAAAGTGTACCAAAGTGTAGTCACAAGTGTAGTGAGACTACCGAAAAAGTGTAGTGAAAAGTGTAGTGGGACTACGGAAAAAGTGTAGTCAAAATTGTATTGTGACTACAGAAAAAGTGTAGTCGAAAGTGTACCAAAGTGTATCAACAAAGTGCAGTCAAAAGTGTAGTGGAACTACCAACAAAGTGTAGTGAAAAGTGTAGTGGGACTACCGAAAAAGTGTAGTCAAAAGTGTATTGAGACTACCAACAATGTGTAGTCAAAAGTGGATTGGGACTACCGAAAAAGTGTAGTCAAACTAAGTGCTGGCAAATGTGTAGTGAGACTGTCAACAAAGTATAGTGAAAAGTGTAGTGAGACTACCAACAAAGTGTAGTCAAAAGTGGATGGGACTACGGAAAAAGTGTAGTGAAAAGTGTACCAAAGTGTATCAACAAAGTGCAGTCAAAAGTGTAGTGGAACTACCAACAAAGTGTAGTCAAAAGTGTAGTGGCACTACCGAAAAAGTGTAGTCAAAAGTGTAGTGGGACTACGGAAAAAGTGTAGTCAAAATTGTATTGGCACTACAGAAAAAGTGTAGTCAACTGTGTAGTGGCACTACTGACAAAGTGTAGTCAAAAGTGTAGTGGGACTACCAACAAAGTGTAGTGGGACTACCAACAAAGTGTAGTCCAAAGTGTAGTGGGACTACCGAAAAAGTGTAGTCCAAAGTGTAGTAGGACTACCGAAAAAGTGTAGTCAAAAGTGTACCAAAGTGTATTAACAAAGTGCAGTCAAAAGTGTAGTGAGACTCTCAACAAAGTGTAGTCAAAAGTGTGGTGGCACTACCAGAAAAGTGTAGGCAAAAGTGTAGTAGCACTACCAAAAAAGTTTGTACCAACAAAGTGTAGTCAAAGAAATCCAACCCTTGTATTTGTCTCGACGTGACTCTTAGTGAGATCCTTAATGATACAACAAACACTTTGCATAATACCAACAAGTTTTGTGACAAGTGTAGTAAAGTGTCCAAACTGTGTAGTGATTATCAAGTGTAGTCAAGTATAGTCAAATGTATAGTAAAGTATGCAACTACAAAAGCTTCCTGACAAGTGTAGTAACATGTACAAACAAGTTGTAGTCACCAGTGTATATAACTACTCAAAAAGTGTAGTGTCAAGTGTACTACCAAGCTAGAAGTTTAGCAGAAAAATGTAGTAACCAATGTAGTAGGGAGAATTGGAAATGTGTTGTCAAAAGTGCACTAACAAAGTGCAGTAACTATAGCAAATCTTATCCAAGGTGAAGTCATGTGTACCAACAAAGTGTAACCAACGTATAGTCAAAAGTATAGAAGTAAAGTGTGTGGAAAAAATATAGTCAAAAGTGTAGAAAAGTGTACCATAGCAGTGTAGTCAAAAGGGTAGTAAAAGGTGTACCAAGTGTAATACAAGGTGTAGATAACTACCAAAACAGTGAAATCAAAAGTGTAGTGAGATGTGGAGTGAGATGTGTAGTATACAATATACAATGTGTAACAATGTTGTGGCATGATTGTGAGAAATATTTACTAATATGTGCTCAACTCTACTATAGATAGTCCACAACACTTAAAAAATGTTACAGACAACAAAAGAAATGTGGTGACAACTGTAATGAAAAGTGTAAGTGGAGACAAATGTAGTAACATTTATAGTCAAATATTTGGACAATATCAAATGAAATGTGTGGTAAAATAAGTGTAGTCAAGTATATAGATAATGTGTAGTTAGCAGTGTAGTGAAAAAGTGTAGCAAAGTCTATGAAAAACAAATGTAGTTACAAGTATAGTAAAATGTACAGGAACAGTGTGGTGGAAAAAAGAAAATAGGCTATAAACAACATTGTAGTGACAAATGTAGTAATAAAGTGTATCAAAAATATAGGAAAAGATATTGACAAAGTATAGTGAGTAATGTTATAGACTCTGTTATACAGTATACCAAAAATGAAAATGTGTAGTAAAATATGTAGTAAAGTGTAGGGAGGGGGAAAATATCACTACTCTTTGGTACATTTTTGACTATTTTGATAGCTATCGACACACAACTTCTTTGCTACACTTCACTATACTTTCTTTTTAGTAGTCATCTACACTTGTCACTACACTTGGTTGGTACATTTCCAGTAGTCATTTAAACTTGTTACTAATTTTTTGACTACAGTCTTTCACTATTGATGGTCCACAATGTTACAAGCAAAGTGTAGTAGTTGTTGCACAATTTTGATTACCAAAGGGAAGTGTAGTACAAAAGCGAAGTAATGTCTACTAAATACATGTACAAAAAGTGTAGTTCAAAATGTAATTATTTTCAGTAGTCATCTACACTACACTTTGTTGATATTTGTGCAATCTTTTGGTAGTCCTCTATCCTTTGTCACTACACTTTCGACTACACTTTTTGAAAAGTATAGTCAGAAGTGTAATAAAGAAAAGTGTAATTCCGTAGTCATCTACACTTTGCCTAAGGTGAAGTCAAGTGTACCAACAAAGTGCAGTCAAAAGTGTAGTAAAGTAGTATGTTGAAAAATTTTAGTCAAAAGCATACCAAAGATTCTAGGGTAGTCCAAAGTTCAGTAAAGTGTATCAATAAAGTCAACTGTGTCATCTCCACCTGCATCCACCTGGTATCCATACCCATACTGCATACTGCTTCTGTATGCCAGAACATGTCCATAAATGTAGTGCCCCCAGGATATGAATGGCTACAATCCAGAAAAACATCTGTGAATGTCTGTGCCACTGTCACTATGGTCACGCTCACTGTGTGTTGTGTGTGTTGCCACAACTCGGCTCCACCTGGCTTGGTTATACTCACAGCAGCTTTTCTGAGTCACTCGGCTACCGTAACCCTTCATGATGAGTGACTATTTTACTACTCTGCTCAGCTCAGTTATTAACCACCATCACCAGTTCTAGCCAAATTCTTAGACCATGGCATCACCATGCAGCTCAAACCGGCTCAGGCTATAGCTGACTATCGGTCGGTTTGGACTGTGGCTTGTGTATAGCCTAATAAGTAGTAGAAGCACTCTGAAGCACAGCAATTGATAACCAGAACAACAAATTGAAACAATGAAAAAAACCCCATACATTAATTGAACTGATTCATCCACCTGTTACTGTCTGCATTCTCCTGACTTCGGCAACAACAGTGCATGTCCTAAAAAGAATTAGAGTTTGTACTTGAATTTTAACCTTGAGTTATATGAGTGTCAAATACATCTAATAAGTGAAATGTAGGAGTCCCATATATATATCAAGGGAGTCCCACCTAGTAAAGGAGTCCCACATAGTCAAAACAAGCTCTTTTTGGATGCCGTGGGGGATTCTATACAGGTCAAAGAGCCCAGTCAGATGTTGAGGGAGTCCAATAACCACAAAAGTGTAGTCAAAAGTATAGTATGTACCAACAAAGGTGAAAGCACCACATCACATCTGATTTTGCACAGTTAAGCAAAGTGCCTAGTTACTGTGGTTGTTTTCAGTCAGTCTAGTTTGAAGACTACGCTTTTGACTACACTTTTTTTGTAGGTTAGTACACTTAACTTTGGTACACTTTTGCCTACACTTTTTGGTAGTCCACTACACTTTTGAATACACTTTTTTTGCTACACTCTACTACACTTTTAACTACACTTTTTTGCTACACTTTTCACTACACTTTTTCCCTACACTTTAGTACACTTTTGGCTAACTTTAGTACACTTTTGGCTATACTTTTTCTTGGTAGTGCAATTGTTTGTAGACTTTGGTAGACTTTTCACTACAACTTTTCACTACACTTTTTCCCTATACTTTAGTACACTTTTTGGCTACATTTTTTTTGGTAGTCCACTCCGCTGTTCACTACACTTCTTTTCACTACACTTTCTTTTAACTACACTTTGTTTGCATACTTTACTACATTGTTGGCTACATTTTTAGTGGCAAGGGCAGTAAAGTGTAGTGTAGTAATGTGTACCACCAAAATTTAGTCACAAGTTGTAAGTGAATCTAGGTCAAAACAAAGTACAGGTGACTATCAAAAACATAGAAGCCATTTCAAAATCACTAAAGTTACAGTGGCCAATAGTAGCTACATAGCCACAATGTATAGCCACCATATAGCACTCATTGCCATTGATAGCCACTTCAGCCATTAGAGAGTATGGTAACCATTGTAATTGATGATGATGTAACCACTTTCAAATAGCTATCCCAATGTTGAAACAAGTCATAGACGGTGACCCATAGCCACCCCATAAGCCACATAGATATGGCCAAACCAAGACAATAACCTGAAAACAGAAGCAGACCAAATATGACACCATAACCATGGTTTCCAAGGGTTAGCACATGTCATAGCCAACCCATGGCCACAAGTAACTATGCATAGCCATGCATAGCCACCCATAGCCAACTCACAACAAAGGGAAAATGCTATGTCGAAGAATGACCCCAAACAGAAAAGGCCCCAATTAACACTGTAACCATGGCATCCAGGGGCTGGACCTGTCGTATCCCATCAGAGTCACATGTTTCCATCCATAGCCATCCATAGCCACCCATAGCCACCTCGCATTGCAGCAAAAACGAAATCTCGAAGAAAAACTCCAAAACAGAAAAAGGAAAAATAAAGGGCCAGGATGTGTCATGACGTTTTGCAACCAATCATAGCCACATGTGACCCTGCCTAGCCACCCATGGCCACCCATAAAAAAGTGTAGTCAAGTGTACCAACAAAGTATAGTAATCAGTCAAGGGGAGTACAAAAAAAGTGTAGTCAAAAGTGTAGTACAATATAAATCTTTTTCAATACACATTGCTACACTTGTTACTATAATTATGTTTCAGTCTACTCGATTTTTTCATACACTTTTTCTGTACACTTTAATTCAGTTTTGGGTACACATGTTTTCGTAGTGAAATGGGTGGTCAGTTAGTGCAAAAGTGTAGTGAAAGTGTCGTGTGTATATAAATCTCAAAAAAGTGTAAGTAAAGTATACCAGAAAAGTGAAGTTACAAGTGTAGATGGCTACCAAAAAAGTGTAGTGAATTTCAAAAGTGTAGTGAACTTCAAGGCAAGTCAAGTTTGCCAACAATATCAAATAACACAAAACAGAAGCAGACAAAAAGAAACCATGGTGTTGGGACATGTTAAAGTCATGCATAGCCACATGTTGCAATGCATAGCCACCCATAGCCACCTCACAACATAGCAAAGATGACATATCGAAGAATAACCGAAACCAGAAAAGACCCAAAATAACACTGTAACCATGGCATCCAGGGTCGGTACATGTTGTAACCAATCAGAGTAACATGTTTGCATGCATAGCCACCCATAGCCACCCATAGCCACCTCACATCGTGGAAAAAATGTCATCTCGAAGAAATGGCCAAAACAGAAAAGACCAAACATGACACCGCAATCAGGTCGGGACATGTCGTGACCGGTCATAGCCATGTGTCACCATGCTTAGCCATGCATAGCCATGCATAGCCACCCCATAGCCACACCTCGACCGGATAGACGGTCATGAATCCCTTGGAAGAAGTATAGACGTGTAGGGGAGTGGAAAGGGTAGAATGATTATAAGGTTGAACAAGTAACATACCTCAGCCAGATTTGCTTCCATTGCTGACACACAGAAAATAAATAAATTCAAGTGGCACATAAAAGCACATTTTTGTGCTCCAACTCACTGTTGTGGTGTATTGTTTGGTGTTGTTTGTACACACTTTATGGAGAGCACGTAATGGTTACAATTCAAGAGGTAAAAAAAACATGGCATGCCAGACAGCTTGTATATATAGTAGAGTGATGATTACATAATAATTTCTCACACTCCTTTCAGTCTTTGATGAACAAACTACCGTCATACATCTTGTGAGCATTGGCTTTC
>JBBPOM010000391.1:0-28025 GCA_038091455.1 Leccinum uliginosum
TCAATGAATCTAGCCGCCGATCAGTAAAAAAGCAGGAAGTCGGCACCTGGGCGGCATTTGGCGGGTAGGCTACAAGGTCACGGTGCTCAAGTTTGTCATTGCGTAACCACCCCGTGACACTGGCACCTGCTATTGGCCAAGTATCGGCAATCAATGTTGACGCGGACTTGATCAGTTCAAGCACCAAGAATAATTCGCTTCAGAGTGTCGAGCTGGAAGAAGTGAGTTCGCTTTGCGTATTCGTATTCGGGTTCTGTCGACGCTTGGTTGATGCCCATCCCTAGCAGAGAAGCACAGCCGTGAGCTCGTTCCTTTCTTCTTATCAATGGCGGCCAATGTTGATGCCGTTTCGCGTCTCCCCCATTACAAAGAATTTCCTTTGGTGTTCATTGTCATTGTCATAGTTTGTCCAGTTTCATTGATTGGTGCCAACTCCGAGTTGTGCTAACTCCTCACAGTCCACGTTCTTACTGGTCGGGATAGGGTGTAGTTGATAGGAAGGTTGACAGTAGGCTGCATGATGAGTTCGGGTACTTGTGGGCAAAAGCTAATGAAGGCACGAAAGATTATATGCACACAATATTTTGGGATGCTTCTTTAGATTGCTCCCACTGACTAGCTGAACATCCACTTGTAGTAATCTTTAGCATCTCTTTACTATCATCAACTGGTATCTAGACGTGATGATGGTAATCAATTATGTAATGGATGATCACAGTGAAAAAAATAATGAGACATACACAATCAATAAAGATCATTGAATCATATCAACCATATCAAATTATAATACTTGTAAAATTTATGCTATTACAATTATCATCACGTATTATCTTCCCATAATTATCCAACTATTGTCAGGAATATATCAGACTGGCATGTAAACTATAATATTTGCCAATGGTTATCATCCATTGTCTATGCATTGACATTATGATCAAGAAGTAATGAGGCTTGATATACCATTTACACCAGTTATCATGCTGATAAAGTTATGATAACATTTACCAAGGAATACCAGTGTTTCAAAAGGAATATATCAGATTGGCATGTAAGCTATAATACCATTTACACCAGTTATCATGCTGATGAAGATATGATAACATTTACCAAGGAATACCAGTGTTTCAAAAGAAATATATCAGACTGGCATGTAAACTATAATATTTGCCAATGGTTATCATCCATTGTCTATCTATTGACATTATGATCTGGAAGTAATGAGGCTTGATATACCATTTACACCAGTTATCATGCTGATAAAGATATGATAACATTTACCAAGGAATACCAGTGTTTCAAAAGGAATATATCAGACTGGCATGGAAACTATAATATTTGCCAATGGTTATCATCCATTGTCTATCTATTGACATTATGATCTGGAAGTAATGAGGTTTGATATACCATTTACACCAGTTATCATGCTGATAAAGATATGATAACATTTACCAAGGAATACCAGTGTTTCAAAAGGAATATATCAGATTGGCATGTAAGCTATAATACCATTTACATCAGTTATCATGCTGATGAAGATATGATAACATTTACCAAGGAATACCAGTGTTTCAAAAGAAATATATCAGACTGGCATGTAAACTATAATATTTGCCAATGGTTATCATCCATTGTCTATCTATTGACATCATGATCAGGAAGTAATGAGGCTTGATATACCATTTACATCAGTTATCATGCTGATAAAGATATGATAATATTTACCAAGGAATACCAGTGCTTAAAAATTTTCCTGATGAGGTCCCCATAGGTCTTTAGATCGGTTCACCTCCCGGATTGGTATAATAATACGGTCGCCCTTGGCAATTCTATGGGTTGTCGTTCGAGTCAGACTGTTGGAAAAGGAAAGGTGAAACGTACGCAATAGTGTCACGGAAAGCACCACATCTATCCTTATATGGTTTCTCAACAAGCAAGATGTCATCCTTCATTGCAATCCGCGAGGTGAATGGGACAGGCGAGTATAAACGAAGGGTCTCTCTCAGGACCGCATTGAGATATGGAAGTGATATGAGTTCGTCCATCGATGGGGTGTCAGTATCAACGGAGAGCAGCTCCTCCCGGAGTTTAGTTTGAACTTCGGATGCTTGAGCCATGGAATACAACGCCCAAGAGACCGCAGTACTATCAAATATAGCTTCTTAGTTTACACAGGTCAAGAACGTGAGATATCCTACCTTGTGGTTTCATGTCCTGCCACAATAAATGTAGGCACCTCTGCAGAACATGCATGTTAGTATGCGTAGTGTTGAATGAAAAAAGAGGTGCTCACGGGCTATGACATCCTTGTCAGAGAGTTTCTGGCTCTCGGGAATGTCAGTGGCCATGTTTGCCTTCACTAATAGGGACAACAAATCCCGGCCCTGTAAACTATTCTTTCCGATCTCTCCCATGTCGGTCGCGCTGGCAAGGGCTGCTGTCTTAGCTTTCGCTAGAAGCTCTTTACCCGGGCCGATTTGTCCCATGACACGTTGTGCAGCTTGCATGCTACGCGATTCGGTAGTGGGCTAGTATACAGTAGATGGTTTCGTGGATTTATCAATCCAAAGATAATAGGAACAGCACTCACGATGAAAAGCAGGACAGGAAATAACGACTGCAATATCTCAAGCGTGGTGAATTTCCGACTTTCTGAAAATATGGTGGATAAGGCTTCGTTCAGCTCGTTTGGCCGTCCGCTCGAGTCAAGTGTGTCGAAGTTAGAATTGAATCCTATTCGCCGTCAGCGGTGTTCGTTTCAGTGCAGATGAGCATACCAGTGAGACCGATGATGTCAAGCGCCACTTTACTCAACCAGGGCACAATGTCGATACGCGTGCTGGCGATGTTTGCAGTAGGATCGTTGGAGATCTCCACAGACCATAAGTCACGAAGCTGCATTAGTCTCAGTGAGTTCCTGGATGACTAAATAGCGAAAGGAACCGCGCACCCGAAGAGACTTCACGAAAAAAGTCTTAGGGAGCTCTCGAATTTGCACAGGGCCAAATGCAGGGTTCTAGGGTCATTTAATGAGGTTGATGGTGCGATTCTGGGCAGGTCCAAATACCATTATACGTCTCTGCTCGATAAGATATGATATGTTAGGGGTCATCGCTGAAAATGCAGATTCAGACCTGCTGACGATGCTGCGCGCCCTCTACAACAATTAATCCTGCCAAGTCGATTGATCCACAATGTGCATAATGTCGAACAAATGTGGTTTTCGCCCACCTTCCCCGAAAATACGACACATAGAACGCGACTCATCAGGCGGCCTCTGATAATCATTACTGTGAGTGAGTATATGGTCCAGCGCACGTGTGTCCATGGTGAATAACTGGTCGGTCTGGGTGCCCGACGCGGATTGTCAATTGACGGCTTGTCATAGCACGGGCAGGAGATGTACTGTGACCGGCGCTCGAATGCCTTGCCCCCTATTTACTTGCGATCAGACAGATGCGTGTTTCATGTAGCATACTCCGAGTCGTTCGATGCTTTGGTACGGTAGCTGTGCAGAGGGAGATATAAGTATACATGGCTGATAGCGGTCGGCCCTGCGTCGGTGTGGACAGTGAGCAGAGGTGGACAAATCCCGACCTGTAATCGTTTTCGGCGTACGCCACAGGCAGTGCAGCCTATCTCGATTATTCGCTCATTGACCCCACTGTGACCTAGCTTGCCATAGACAGTCGAAATGAAGGGTAAACATGCCCGTTTCGTCTCGGTGGAGCACGTTTGGCAAGATCTCAAACAGGTCAAGAAAAGCAGCGAAGGTGTCACCGAGGCTGTTCATCTGATCCTGTTATCCAAAAGAGGGAAACGGCCCACATGTCGTATCCCTCTCCGTATCCCCTTCCTCCATCCCATGCATGATCGAACATGTCTCCGTTGCAGTGGGATACCTAGATTTAACACCCCGACTTATCGAGACTCCGAGTCTCCAGCACAGTTTTCGACGTCTCTTCAAAGTCGCGCTGCATCCTGTTGCATTCTCGCTGGCGTTGCTCTTGGGACTGTAAAGCTTGGCAGAGTATGCGTTCACCCTGTACTGCTTCAGCGAGCTCGGATGGGTCTGGAAACCTACCTTCCTGTTTGGTTGGAGACTTGCATTATTATCGCTGTTCGTGGTCCCAGCGTTCTCGTTTCTGCATCTCTGTACACGTTCGAGACTGAGACGTATGTTTCGCTACCCCCAAAGTGGATCAAACACGATCGACGACGGAGAGTTGTTGGACGCAAATGCGCTAGTAGACTCTGGGTGCAGTCACTGCAGTGGAATATTGTGATATTGAACTCGCGGATACAAGTTCAGTAAGATACGCGTGTCTCCGACTTGGCAGGCACCGCCACCCTTCTTCAAACTCCGCAGTTCAACTTCTGGTTTGCGATCATATGCCTCTTGTTTGGACTGCAGTACCAGCATCCAGGGGACATGCGGTACCTCTTATTTAGCGACAAAGCCAATGAGAATCCAAATAGGGTTGGCTATGCGAAACAAGGTGAAGATCACCAACTAACGTTTTGTGATAGTCAGTCTCCGATGATGGAACTGTAGAGAAAATATTCGTCGCCGCCATGTTTTCGAATAATGAACGTCTCATACCCTATTGGTCCGATAGCCTCGTGAGGGCCATCCATTACTTAGGAACAGACAATGTCTTTGTCTCCATCCTCGAAAGCGGAAGCGATGACCAATCTACAGCACTCCTCAAAAAGCTAGATGGCAAGTTGGCCGCAATGAACGTAGAGAGACGTATTTTGGTGCGTAATACAGCGTTCTCGAAACCCACTGGCATAAACCACAATCCTCGTGTCGAGTTTCTTGCTACTCTTCGAAACAGCGTCCTGGAACCCTTGGTGGAGAACGGGGATATGACAAGATCATATTCTCGAATGATATCGATGTCAAGTCGGAGACGAACTTCTTGAGACAGCCAACGGAGAGTATGACATGGTATGTGGACTGGATTTTGGTCTTTGGAGGTGAGTTCGAAAAGTTGTCTCTACCATTGTATGCATTGAAGCGGCGTGTCAAGGGCATACAATACGTGGGTTCTACGCGACAAATTGGGAAGACTCACCAGTACGATGTAAGCGTCGTTATCTTTGTTCCTCTTATAGTGCGAGGAAGCGGTAAACTGAATTACATCGCGTCAGATGGCCCTACTTCTTCGAAAAGGAGGCCTACCAAGCCATGAAAACTGAGTCTCCCCTATTTTCACATGTTGGAACGGTATCGTCGCCTTCAAGGCCGTCCCTGTCCTGCCGATTCACCTCCGATCGAACGCTCTCTAGTGGTCCGCTATCGTTCAAGCTCCCTTCCACGCACCCAGCCACCCAAGATCCGTCGGTGCGCGGTCCGCCCCGCATTGACACTTCCGATCGGTTTCCGTGCGTCCTCGCTCGGAGAATGCTCGTCGGAACGATTCCTGTTGCCGTACGATTTCAAGCGCCTGTTCGGCCTGCAACGGATCTTCGTCAACCCGCGCGTCGTCGTCGGGTATGATTGGCGGTATGTAATATTATTCTATGCGGCGTCTACCACGTCTCAATTGAGATCTTTCTAAATATCCGCATCGCAGGATTTACGTGTATTTCAAGATTTTAATGAAACATCCCGTGGTGGAATGGTGGGTACAGCGCATTTATGATGGGGCATGGATGCACAACTCGAATTCGGCGATGCGCGTCGTGTCTGCCTCAGGCCCTCAGAGTAGAAGAGGTTGTATACATTTGTTTGTTTGTTTGTTTTGACCTTTTGTTTGATTCGGAGGGTTCTTTCTTTTTTACAGGTTCAAGACTTCAAGTGGAACTTTCGAGTCTGTATCATAATCTCGTCTCTCGATTCTTGTCTGGTTAACTGGATTCTGTACCAGCACGACGTCGCAGGATCTGTTCAGTCTTTATTATATCACGGGAAGAAAGACGACAGTTCGAACGCTTCAGCAGTTTGAAATTTCTGAATATAAAAAATATTTACAACAATTTAGGATATGTAGAGCCGGGAGCAACTCCGTCTGGGTACGAGACTATACCTTGTAATCGGAATGGACGAATTGGGATCACTCGGGAAATGCCGACAGGCTGTCGGCTTTGATAAACCTTGCTTGCGGATTCCAGGGGCACACAGATTAATGATAAGAAGTGTCAGTCGTTAGCAGCATACAACAGAATCCAGCAGTAGTACATGACGGTTCCACTATGGAAGGTGAAGTCACGTGGAGACGGACTGGGTAGCAGAGGAAGGTGGAAACTCGAAATGAAATACACCGATTCCCCCGTCAGCCGCCTAATTAGAGGTGATGAGTCAGGTGGTAGCTGTCACGCTAATTAGTTGCATGATGTGACCATCTAAATTCGTGCTTCACCGTGGACTAGCCAGGTCTTCCGGGCCACACAACGCCGTCATTATTGGCGGAGCCTGAGGTAAGCCAAAATGCGTTGGCCGTTGAGCTGTAGCCTGAGTGACACTCTCACAGGTCCCGGTGGTTATGTTGCAGTTATCAAGGCCGGTCGTTGGGCTTACAAAGGGTATCAAAAGGCTCTATACAGAACAAGGTAGACTACATCAAGGGTACCGGTTCTTTTGTTTCCCTAACACGCATCGCCGTGCAACTGCTCGAAGGTGGCGAGACGAAAGTCGAGGCAAAAAAAGTGATCATTGCTACCAACTCGGAGGCCGCTGCATTCCCAGGAGGCGCGATCCAAATAGACGAGAAGATAATCGTCAGCTCGACAGGTGTTTTTAGCTCCAAACAAGATGGTCGTCATTGGCGGTGGTATCGTTGGCTTAGAGATGGGAAGTGTTTAGGACACGAGACGGACGTCTTAGATGACCTCGACCGATCTCCCGTAGAAGATTAGAGGACTACGAGCGTCTCGTGGCGCTCTTTGAGCGGGTTGAGTTTCGTTTCCCATTCCCCGTTCGCCTTTTGCTTAGGGATTTTTGTTTATCTGATCCATGTCACATGCGAGCAGACTACGCGCCAACAACCGTGCACGAGGCGTCCTCGATCCACTACATTGTGCATTCGCGCTGGAAGGGCTTGATGGACGGCTCCTTTGTCCGATCCATGATCGATACAGCTGTGTACGTACTGCATTTCTGTGTTCCCTCTCTTCATTTCCGATTCATTCTCCCAGGCACCACGCGGATGTGGTTGATGGCCTCACGGGTAGTATCTGACGGAGTAAATCATTCCTGTCGGCATCAATGCCTCGGGGAAACATTTGATTCTAATCTCGAGGCCTCATGATATTCATGCCGGAGTCTCGGGAGAGGGAACCCCCGCGGGCAACCGCTTCCGAAGCAGAGGATCTTCGCCTATCAAAAGTCTTGGACAAGTCGGAGTGGGCGATTGTGGAGAGTGCGGGCAAGTGGGATGTACGGTGGGGTTGAGCGTGCCGAATGGATACACACTGGCAGAAGCAAGCATACTGCGGACATGGTGTTCGTGCAACAGTCAGCTGGACGTATTCTACGTGTCGCCGAGGTCAGTGTCTGTGGGGCGGTTTGTATGTTGCTTACCATTCGTCTAGTTCATGACCGCGCAGCTCAAAGTGCTAACGGGCCTCGTCAGCCAACGGTGAGCGCTTCCGGAGTCCCTCTTTTTTTCACAGCTGTTTCGTTTATTTCCACTTGGCCATTTAATTCCTTTAGCTTATATTACGGTGGGGTACGTAAGTACTTAGTGCGAAATTATGGAAAGCCGGACGTTAATGCCCCAATTTGAAATTATATAATTTGGATTCTCCCGACGGGAAACCTGATTTGGTAAATGTCGGTATGGGACTCCGGATACCTCCCACCTGTGATCACGATTCACGAAGTCAAATGTGCGATGAGTCAAAAAGTGAAGTACGGACTGGACGATACAGTACGAAAGCACGACCATATAAGTACAAGGAAATAAGGGAACGAGGGAGTTACAGGTCACCGTCTACTTCATCTCATCTTCCTCGTCTGATGAGAAAGCGAGTTCACAGCAACAGCCTGCTTGGTGATCTCCACCTTGCATCCGACCTTCAAGTCGTGCTCGTCGATCTGGGCTGCAATTATCATGCACCGAGCCTGGTCTTCTGCTTCCCAAACGTCCCGCTTTCCATACGAAATAAACTGTTACAATATAAGTACAAAAATAAGGAATGTGTGAATTTCGGTTGACTAGCCTGAGAGGATGTGACACCACAGTACTACAGTACTAGTGCGGTCAATAAGGACACAAAATGTAAAACAATCGACATGGATCCAGTCCCATAGAACAGTACAACAAAGCAATTGAAAATCATTATGCCTATTGTAGATCCACAAAGAATTCTTCATCGTAAGCTTCAGCACGCCGTCGCATACCTTATTTCGTAGTCAGTAGATGTATTTGAGATATTGAATAATGAATGCCTCACGCCGGGTACCACTATTACGGCGCGGAGAGTGTTGCGATATGACGTCCGGTGAATGAAGAGGGCGCCCAGAATGGCGAATAGTATCACACCAATGCCCAACATTGGTGTTTGCGACCTCGAGGGCTCTTTTAAAGTGTTGGACCTTCATCCGATGGAGCCGGGTGCGAGACATATTTTCTGTAAGTTCGCATGTAGCAAGATGCACTTGGGCCCGTAGGACTGCTCGATTAGCACGAGCAACCTCAAGGTAAAGATATGGTGCAGAGGGATCGTTCATATAGCTTCGCGACTGTAACATGCTCGAAAATAAGTAGTGCGGTAGCAACTGCCACTCACCGAGTGATCCAAAGGGGTTTCCAGCGCCTCTGAACCAGCCGAGTTTCCACGATTCGCGTCGGAAATGATCACCATATCATCGTCTTGCGTTTGATGTTCACTTGACGGCGTGCGTCCATTTTGTACAATGAGCCTTGGTACTTGAACAGTGGAAACACCGGGAAGATCCTGGGGATTGGGCAGCCTGTGTGTTGGGCCCGAGCTTGACAGAGGGACAACAGAAGAATGGAACGAAGGAGGGAGCGAAGACATATGTGCATACGACGATGGTCAAAGCTTACTATAAACTCACGTACGGAATTTCGGTCAGATGGATTCCCAATCCACGACGACTGCTGCTAGAGTACATTTATGGCATTGAGAACACATCATATATGCCTAAGACCAATATATGATTGTAGAATCTTATTCCGGCTACGTTGAAAATCTTCAATCGCATTTCGTTTTTGCGGGAAAAAACCATTTGTTCTCTTGGCGTGACGCTTTGTAATGTGATCGTGACGGCGCTGCCACGCCAAACCCCACTCAGCTTGTGACCATCAAAAAAAAAAAAAACTTTACCTCGCTAACCTACCATTACCTTCCTGATAAGTGCCTGATGTTTGAAATACTGATTCCTGTGGTCCCTGTTACCTTGTAAAAAGTTCATGTATGAAGCGGGTTAGAGCCGTCATCATAAAAAATGGATTCAGTCGAAGGTGTGTTGCGTTCTCCGGTTTTCTCCACTTGTGCGGCCGCTGGCGTTGACTCGGTTTTTGATGTATGTACCATTGACGAGTGTTCGCAGGAATACATTATTTGATGGATATCGTGTCCGCGTTAATTTTAACGTGAATGTCGCGATGCCATACGATGGCTTATTCGACGACATTGGCTCGCTATTCAGTGTTTTCCGCACCCTAGGAGGGGATGTATTTCACTACGAACGTTTGTCCAGTTCTCTCCACTTGCGTGGCTGCTGTTCGAAGAATCTCGAAAGTTACCGAACATCAAAGGATACCCTAGAGAACGGCAACTTCCCTATCCCGCTGACGCATGTTGTGTTCTCCTGAGATCCAGAACATTATAGGTCAAGCATTACCATCTTATACAAAGGGTCCATCTATGGCGCTCTCCCTCATCATGAGTTGATTTCATAAGTTGAACTTCTTTCAATCCGACATTACTGCTCCAAGCACAACCGATGATCCTCTCGGACTTACATTCCAAATTTGACCGTCTCTTCGAAGACACCCTTGTGAACCGGCTTTGCCCCCGGGCTTGTGTTTACTCGACCCAGGCTGGGAAAGCTGCCTCGCAACACGGCGAAGTTTAACGTCCAAGGTAATCAAAACTTTCGTGTCGCCCAGTTTTCTCTGTATTGATATCTTCTCTTTCCAGGGTGGACATTCATGAGTCCAAGGATAGCAACACCATGACGGCAACACTTGAGCTGCCGGGCTTGACAGGCGTGAATGTCGCATGGGAATTAGAGACGTTCGTAAAAGGAAATCTCCCCGTGGACACGCCATCGCGCCGCGGTCCTTTGAACTTGTTCGTGCGTTGTGTCGCAAGGCTTGACCTCCCTCAAACCTCAAACCTTTCTCAAAACTCAAAACATTTAACCTAGCGCGGCGATCTCACTTTCGATCTTCCACTGCTGATCTGCTCAGATGCATCTGGATCCCACCCCCTTACCTCAGCCTTTCCAGCTCAATCTGGCGCACTCTCCATCCTGGGTCATATGTGCTCTTTGCTCGAGGCACAACCCTTCGCGTGCGCACTTGCAACCGCAGCCTATTGTGCTTCTTTGTGGCCCGCGTCACAACACATGACAAAAGCCTTACAGCGTGTTCGCTAACTAGATCTGCAGTCCTCCTTGTCACTTCGTCATGCTGGACAGGTGGAAAAAGACAAGCCATCCACAGATGGAAGCCACCCTCCTATCGTCCGCATAAATTGCACGACCCGATAGCCTCTCAGTCGTTCCGAATTGCGCCCTCTGTCGATATTCATCCATGTCATCATCTCCAGTCTCGCTTCCTTCCAAGTTACTTCCAGACGAATCGTCTGCTACTTCCACTCCCGATGCTTCGTCCTCGGAGGAATCGATAAGTACGACGCGTACCGTCGACTCTGTCTCCCTCGTCTCCCACCATGACACGCCCGATCTCTCGACGTCGCGTCTGCTCTTCGTGCATAAGTATAGGGTGATCCACTTTATGCTTACCTCTGCCGTAACTCAATGCGGTTTCAGGGCCGCGATGGCATTATTCCTTGCCACTACAGACTCCGTGCGTGACTCCCTCGTCTGTGATTCACCGCTTACATCTCTACAGACTATCGTTTCCACCAGTCTACCCACGATCGCAAGCGATCTTTCGGCATCCCAAAGTCAATACACTTGGGTTGGGGTCGCGTATATGCTCACACAGACTGCATGCCAGCCACTATATGGCAAGGTATCTGATCTCGTTGGACGCAAGGTCCGAGATTTTCTTGCGGCATGCACGAGAGGAACTCTGATAATCTTTCAGAATGTGCTATACACGAGCATGTTGATATTTGCCCTCGGCTCGTTGCTCTGCGGCGCAGCCAAGGTAACCCAAAATGACTTCTCCGTGGCGTATCTTCTCTGATCAGATCGCCTCAGGGCATCACGGGACTCATATTGGCACGCGCCGTGGCCGGAGCTGGGGGTGGAGGGATAGTCAGCGCAGTTTGGGTCATCACATCCGAAATAGTCGAACCCAAAAACAGGGCCAAATGGTCCCAGGCGCTTAGCGTTACGTGGAGCTGTTCTGCTATCGCAGGACCCCTGTTGGGTGGATTATTCAGCTGTGAGTTGGTTATCATACTTCCGATCATCTGCCAACTCGCGTGTCGGTTAGCTGATTCATCAAAAGCGATCAGTTGGAGATGGGCATGTAAGTTCTATATCAGTCATACTGGATCGCCACTCAACGCCGTCTTTGTCAAGTTTACATGAACCTCCCTGTCTGCACCTTCGCATTCATTCTTCTGGTAATTTGTCTCCGAGACATCAACATTGGTCAGGCCAATAGTGCCTCATGGCAAACATTTATTCGAAGAACTGACTTCCTGGGCCTGTATGCTCATTAATCCTCGTCATTTTCACGAGCTTACCGCAATTTTACAGACTGCTCTTTATGGTCGGGACAGGGCTGTTAATAGGAGGGTTTAGCTTTGCCACTAGCAATGGGTGTAAGGCAATATCATGCGTTTAGAAATCTAAAGTTTCATTAAAATTTCAGGGACTTCGCCTTCCACTCTTTCGCTTATCATAACCGGACCTATAATCCTCATCCTTGCCTGTTTTTACGAGGCGCACACGAGTCGTGATGCCCTATTCCCACCCGTGACCTTTAAGAGTCTCGGAATCCGTGATCGGTAACATTCATGATCTCATCGACCCTCCAGTCTGTATTCTCGTTATCACCTTCTTCCATAACCTTGCTTTCAACGCCGGAACTTTCTATCTTGCATTATACTTCCAGGTACGCTTGTCCGCTGTGTTAATCAGACCAAATCTTACTTTTGTTTCCCATCAGGCGGTGAATAGCTCGACCCCTTTGGAAGCTGGTATTCTGATTTTACCTTATTCCCTCGGCTCCTCGCTCGCTTCTATGCCGGCTGCGTGGCTTATTGGGTACTGGCAGAAGAAAACGGGCGATACGACTGGTCAGAAGTGGGTGATAACGAGCGGACTTCTCATCTCGACAGTAGGATTTGGTAAGCTAAATCAAAGCTACTTGACTTGCCGTCTCTCATATCCGCTTCAGGGCTGCTCATGTTACTTAACGAGCACTCTTCGCGCATTGCGCAGTCGGTCCTCACCAATGGGACTCCATAGTAGCGGTCGTACGACGCTTGAGACGATGGAATGCAACGACATAAAATAGTCCATCCAGAGCGCAATGCGGAAGCGGACGGCGCAATGAACGAGCACATCCGAACAGCTACTTGCAAGTTGACTGGCGCGATCGCTCGAGGATGTCTTGATTACGGCAGGACAGCGGGTCGTCTTCATGCCATGCTAGATCAGTGGGTTTCGAAAATCGAAAATTGGCTCCAGGGACCAGCATGTCGCGGAACTCGTGAATATGGGCCACTGAAAATGTTCCATACTATCGTTGAGGCTTGTCCATCGCGATCCGCCATGAGGTCGTGTGTCATGGTAGTAGCACTGGCCATCTACTACTCCGTCTTGATCGGATCGGTAAATGCCGAGCTATAGTTCGGACATTGTCAATAATGGATACTGATCCCGAATCCGATCAATTCACTGTGTGTCGTGGACGTTCCATGAAAGTGACGTAGAAGAGATGATGATGCGGAAATGGCATCGATTCTGCGTGCGTCGGATTGCGATCGGGTTTCCGACTGCAGTTTCTGTGGAAAAACGTATGGCGCTCATTTTCCACCTTTTCAGCCTGAGTGGTCATTGAGTATTCTGCTCGATGTCACTCATGTAGACCTTTTAACCATCTACCTTCTGGTGCTGCAATGGCTACCTACTGTCGAAGTGTTGGTAGAGCACGATCTGGGTATGTTGACACTCAACAAATGCAGTGTTGTTCATTGCTGATTTGTTGGTCTTGAAGCAGCCTGCATAACCTCGGACGAAGTATTGTTCGCGCGTCTCACATTTACACAGAATTCAGTGCGTGCACATATTTGTGCTGCGTGTTCCCTGACCACTTTTTCGTGATTATCCACGGAGTCGGGGATTGGCACATTCCTGCGCCACTACGATGTAAGTAAATAAGTACGTTAACGAGAGAATTTGTATGAACACTTCACACGCCCCTTGTGTCCATGCCTCGCTGTCCAAGTTGCAGCAAAATCCTTCCCTCAGATGATGCAGTGCTACGCCACATGAATCAGCCTGCCTCTCGCTGTTTTGGTTGGGTAAACGATTTGGTTCAAATTGGTGAGCTGATCGAACAAGAAGCCGAACAAAATATTCAGAAGAGCCCCTTGCCGCGGCCAGCTGCGCGAGCATCTGGAGATTGGATTGTGCCGGATGAAATGAATGAAATAGATGGGATGGATGTAGATCAGCCTGAGGACCCCTACGATGGCACTGTGGAGGAATTTCCAGGTGCTGCCGCGGTCTTCGCGCACCAACCGAATTCCTTTTTAGAGCGCTTCGACCGGGATCAATTCTCAAATCAGCGTCATTCAAACCTATATTACCCATTCGCGTCTCGTGCAGACTGGGAATTTGGGCTTTGGCTGACACGGTCCGGCTTGAGCATGACCGCTATCGACAGCCTTCTGTCCCTTGAATTAGTAAGTCTTGCCACCGTTCGACTTCCATGATTCAGTCTAACTTTTTAGGTAAAATCCCTCCCCCTCTCATTTAGGACAGCGCGTTCGTTGCGCGGCCTTATCGAGCTCCTTCCCAGCGGACCGGAATGGCAGTGTCGCATCCTGTCGACGAAAGTGCCAACAAAGTCGCCGGTCAGACTCTTTTACCGTGACCCGGTCAAATGCTTAGAGGGGCTTTTTAATCACCCCTTGTTCCATGATAAGCTTGACCTCGTTCCCCGCCGTGTCTACCGAACGGCTGAACGACTTGTCCGCGTTTACAGTGAATGGATTACGGGGAACGCTGCATGGGAGATGCAGGTCAGGGTTTTGTCATTGTCATCATACATTGATCCTGAATTCACTCACTAGACTCAAATCCCTGATGGAGCTACCCTTCTGGGTGTCATTCTCTCGTCCGACAAGACGAACATCTCAGCGCTCGTCGGAGACCGGTGTGCCCATCCGCTTCTGCTCGGACTCGCCAACATCCGCATGTCGACTCGCCTAAAGCTATCGTCCGATGCTTTCCTCCTCACCGCGCTGCTTCCAATTCCTAAATTTATCCACAAGTCTAGACGTATTCGTAGTCTACTCGCCGATCGAATCATCCATGAGTCTCTTGATATCATTCTTCAACCCTTAAAGGATGCTGCTCGTTTCGGCATAATGATGGACGACCCTCTCGGTAATCTACGATTTTGCTTCACGCCTGTTGCTTCGTATATTGTTGACACACCAGAGGCCTGCCTGCTCGCTGGAGTAGGGGGAAAGACGTCACCCGTCACAACCGCAATGTACAAGGACTTCGGAGACCCGAACCAACATCCATTACGCACGAAGTCCCATACATTGAAACAGCTCAAACGCATCAAGGTTCACCCTGACGACCTCCGGCAATACCTCAAAGCCGCGCAAGAGTTTCGTTTAAACGGCGTCGCATTCCCATTTTTCCGGGACTGGTGCATGGCAAATCCCGCAAGATTTTTGACCCCAGAGCCGCTCCACGGTTGGCACAAGAAGATATGGGATCACGCGGTCAAATGGGCTATCAATATCATGGGGGCTGAAGAACTCGATTTCCGTTTCTCTATTCTTCAGCCTTCGGTAGGATTTCGACACTTCGGGGAAGGGATATCACACCTCAAGCAGGTGACTGGGAGAACGCAACGAGACGTTCAAAGGTCACTCATTGGGGTAATTGCTGGTCCTGTCCCTCGAGGCGTAGTCACCGCAATCCGCGCACTTCTCGACTTTTGTTATCTCGCACAGGCTCCGGAACTCGATGATACCGACTGCGATGCGTTACTCTCGTCGTTACGCACTTTTCATGAACACAAGGAACACATTATCAGAGCCGGGGGACGAAGAGGAAAGAAGAAAAATATAATAGAGAATTGGTACATCCCAAAGCTTGAACTACTCCAAAATGTCGTTCCTTCCATCCGGGACTCTGGGGCACCGTTGCAGTGGACCGCTGATATAACTGAACATGCTCACATCCTAACAATTAAGCATCCGGCTCGCAGGAGCAATAATGTTGACATTGACCCCCAGATTTGCAGATATCTCGACCGCCTCGAAAAATGCTCAATCTTCGAGCTTGCGACGTCCCTTCGAGAGCTCCAGGGTGGAGCTGTACATTCTGATATAGATGATGCTGAACATGCTTCCGACACTGAAGCATTAGATGATGCTGGAGTTGCTATGGACGGTGACGCTCAACTCTTCCACTTGGTTGCAAAGCTTGGTCAACCGACGCGTTCTCCTACCGACTACTTCTCCAAGGTACGCGAATTGTCGGTCGCGCCTCCCGCTTCTGCCCCTTTTCCACCTCGCACCTTCGTTACTGGTGCTGGTCACACCGCAATTAATCTGGCCAGGGACGCCAACATTAGTCGTGGCGCCATCGATGACATTGCTACCAAATTCCAGATTCCAGATCTTCGGGCGGCCCTTGGTGATTACGTTCTACGAGAAACATCGAAACTACCTCATTCCGTCACTGGACCCCGCTCCTCACCCAGCGATTGTCACATCCCTTTCACTCACCTTGCTGTCTGGCATACGGTGCGCCTCCAACAGATGCCATTCTACTCAGGCGGTGACTTGGCGCCTGCACGGACCATCTCCGCCTCTCCACCTTCCGCTTCCTGGCGGCATGGTCGTTTTGATACAGTTATATTCAACATCGATCCTGACAAGGACTGGCCACAGTCTGGACTTTCGGGTAAGCCATTGTCTTCAAGAGTTTGAATGCAGTTCATCTTCCTTCCTTACTTCGCAGGTCATTCCATAGGGGAAATTCATCTGATTTTTCGCCCGGTACCACCTTATGGTCAGAGACCATGGTGGTCCCGCAAATTTCTCGTTTATGTGTGTCGGTTCAACATTGTTTCTCAAGGTAGCCGCGAATGTGATTCGGCTACCTCCATGCACGTTCTCCGGCGAGCGACGCGGGCAAATGGAATGCACCTAGGCGATGTCATTCACCTGGATCAACTTCGTTCCCCCGCAAACCTAATCCCGCGGTTCGGTAAGGCCGCAAATAAGCGCCTATCGTCCTCCAACAGTCGGGCTTTGTCTGATGAATTTTGGCTGAACAAGTACTGGGACAAGGAGTTTTTTTTTGCGCTCTACAATAGCTCTAAGTAGTATACTATTGCCCTTTGTCCAGTACTGTGCTGTTATATGGATGTCATTTATATATCACAATCATACCGTCACTGGACTTTTTGATGTGACGTAAGTGTAACCCAAGACTCTCTGACTCCGAGTCGGAGTCGCTCCCGGCTCTACATATCCTCGTCATCAAAGTGCTGTCCACCTCAGACAAGTCTGTAGTATCAGTGGGAGGGAAATGGTCGTTCATGGTTTCGTCCAGCGGGATAAAATTGGGTTGAGAAGTGAACAGATTTGGCAATGCTTGCTCTTCTTGAGGTTATCTCGTGAGTTTCTTATTACTTTTCGTTAGCTCGTCCTTACACTACTAAGTCTGCTTCAGAGCTCCCCAACCGTTACAACTGGCTTCTGCGCTGTGGAATATACAAGTTTTCCCCCTAATCGAGACCGCTCTCCTCAAAATTTCTTTACCCTCCTTACAGCAGGAGACACATCCATCGCTACGAGCGCGGGCCGTGCATTCATAACGGAAGCTCTCAAAGTGCCCAATTTTGGGGTTTCACTCCTTGGTACGCTCGCCAAGCTTTCCTGGGGTGGATGGAAAATGGTGCTCTTACCTACCTTGACTAGATCCACTAGCGACCTCTTCGCAGCAGAGCCGAGACAAACGTTGCGTTTATTTGCAAGCCTCAAACACCACGATAAAGTTGGCGAGGTGGACATCGTATGGAGATGTACCATCGACAATTGGCTTCGCGAACGGCTGTCTCGGTGGGAACGCAATTTGGATCATGTAGATGAGTCTGTCTTATTTTCCTCGTCATGAATACAAGAGCCCTCTCATCTTCTTCACCCTTACCCTCTTCTCCTCGTTCTTCTTCTCGACCCATGGACTAAGTCTCTGATTCCTCTCAGCTCATTACCCTGCTATGTCTTCTTGGTCCGCTCGCATAGCCTTCTGCCGTTGCCGCCATGCGTCGAGAAGACGCCGGTTTTATTGGTAGGGATTGTCGAGCGCACCCAACCCAGATGTTTCGCGGAATGCGTCCCATGTAAACGTGGCATGGGTTTTGTCGACATGTATATGCACTCTTGCGTGATCGAAGAACGCATCATGGAGACGTCAAGTCGATTTGATGGGGTGGACTAAGACGGTGGTGCAGTGCTGGTCCTGGTCTTAGTGTGCCATTAACGGTTTAGTCAGTCTCACAATCAAAGCTAAGACGAAACCTCGCTCAAAGTAATTTTCTCCAGCTCACCGACGCCCGACGTTTTGACATTCTCAGAGTTGCACTTGCACTTGCGGACGTGCATTGTCTCGCATTCGCGATCGTTACGACCGATCGCGCTTAAGCTTCTAGCCTCCAAGTTGGTGAAATCGTCTTCGGGAGAGCAAGACGCACTGAAGTCGTGTTTGCAGGGAGAGGAGGTCTCCCTAGATATTCAGGGAGTACACGAACTCGTGCTGCGAATCAGTCGGATCGGCCAGGTGATCAAGGGTGACGAACCGCTGAACTGACCTTGTATCAGATGGTTGACCTGTGCGTTTCTCGTCTCGCTTTCGTTCGACTCTGACTTGAACGTCCCTGTACAGCTCAACTGAAGGTCAATCTGCGACCACTGTGGTCGCCGGCAGCAGTGGCGCTCCCGTCCTTGGCAAAGCAATTCGGAAAGGGCTGGCAAACGAATGTCAAGGCTGATGGGTCACAAGCCCCATCAGATACTGTCATTCCATTACCGAGTGGCAACCCGGATCAGTGGTGTCAGACACGTAGCCGACGTGATGATGAATCTCTTTTGACATCGCTTCTCGTTCTTCGTTCTTTGTTTCAACATTGTTTCATTTCTTTCGTTTTAGTAAATTTATTGGAATGCTGACATCTCTTCTGTTACTTCCCTTGGGTCGACGTGCTGGGTGTTCTCGTTCCACGTATGGTTTCGATGGACGATTATGACTCGTGTAGATGGTTCGCGAAGAAGGCCCTTCATCACTCGCTCGTGGTGTTCGTCCAAACGTCTTCCGAAGTGTATTGATGAACTCGAGTCAACTCGCTTCGTGAGTGCTTGATCGTCTTCCCCAAGGCAGATCGCGGTTACTGACTTCGCTGGCTAGTTACGACTTCTTTAAGTCCGAGCTCCTGAAGACACCGTACTTCGCGGACAACATCTATTGCCACTTTACGGCCAGTTTCGCTGCTGTATGTTTCTCTTTGATTTGATTTGTTATTGGTTTGGAAGGGGAAATGCTGACGCGGATGAAAATTGGACAGGGCACGGTAGCCACTACTATCTGTTCGCCTGCTGATGTCCTCAAGAGTCGTATCATGAACGCCAGCGGACCTGGATCCAGCGTACGTTCTTGTACTTTCCTGGTACATAAGATGGACTGACTTATCCCCTTTCTACGTCGCTCGCAAAAGAGGGCCCGATGTTTATGTTCAAAGGCTGGCTCCCGGCATGGATGCGTCTGCAACCGACGACCATTCTCATATTCCTCACGCTCGAGCAGCTGAAACGAGGAGTGGACTGGCAACGGGGCACATTGTAAAAACATGGGAACAGGCCGCAATATTGCTTCGATGCGGCCCTGGTAATCAAGGCCCTCCTCCGTTTAAGCACAGCCAAACGCACAAAGCTGTTTCAGATCGACATTGCCCTGTTTTCGTACGAACCAGTTCTCAAGGCACTTAAAAACATGCAGCTCGTTCCACTGTCGGACGAGTTATTGTTCTGGGAAGAGGGCAAGATCCTTCCACCGCCTACCACGCAAGTCGATTATGTCGTTCGGGCCCTTGAGTTGAATCCTACTACGGACTCCAATCGATCCTTTCCTTGTCTCAGAATATCCAACTTGATGCATCCCAGGCGGCCTCTCTCCTTGCTGGGTTGCGCCAGCGTGTTGCGCTCATACAAGGGCCTCCAGGTGAGTATCGACGTTCGACATAAACGTATACTGATCCATCTTCTACACCAGGTACTGGAAAATCTTTCATCGGTGCTCTTCTCGCCAAATCCATTCATGATCATACATCTCAAACGATCGTCGTTGTGTGTTACACCAACCATGCCCTCGACCAGTTCCTGGAAGACCTCCTTGGGATTGGTATATCTGACGCATCAATCGTTCGCATCGGTGGGCGAGCGAGCTCGAGCGTACAACACCTTATGCTACCAACATTAGGAGTATGAATTCGAGATGGCTAGATGAAGATCATGTCTCCAGAAAACCACTATCCTCAGTCTTCCAGGGATCTGATTAGCTCTATTCTCGTACTCCGATAGGCCCAAACTCCTTCTGGCCGATTCGATTCGGGTTCGTTCGAGGCGCAGTTGTTGTCGACGCTCGTTCAATGCCTATCCCTTACACAGAAGCACAGCCGCGAACTCGTTCCCTTCTTCCTGTCAATGGCGGCCAATGACGACGCCGTTTCGCGTCTCCCCCGCTCCAAAATGAATGCGTGGCTCAGTTTATTCGGCAAGTTTACCAACCCCAAGGCGCTTCATCACACAGCGACTCTCTTTGCCCTTTACCGCACCCATTTATCCCACCCCGACCGAACGCTACAAATAACGGCGCTCGACTGCGTGTTTATGTTAGAACGCCACCGACCGACCAATGTTTGTGGATGTAGCGATTCGTTTACTCTTTGGCATCATGTTTGAGAGGAAGGGACGGTCGAGAGGAGGAGATAGGACAGCTGCGGTGCTCAGCACGTTCGGAGTGTGTTCGGAGGACGAGCTCGAACTGCTCGTTGACCTGATGCTGAAACCGATGGGGTCAAGCAGTCGGGCGTGGGGAGATGATGATGACGAGTTTGTGTTGGTGGAGGTGCCGGGGAGCGTGTCTCCGAAGCAGCAGGTCGGGGATTTGAATCTGTTGTGCGAAGTGCTGAGGAATCTCGGGTCGATGGTGGTGTCGCACTGGCCGTAGCCACCCTAGCCACCATACCCGACGCGTCCTCGGTTCTCAAGTATGGGCACCCAGGTAGGTGTCCGAGTCGTTCGTCGGTCAAAAGACGGAAGGGAGCGTGAGTTGTTGACGAAGAACGCGTCGTTGGTTACTTAGGACCGGTCCCGGATTTGCTCGTGCGCAAGGTATACACGGCCTCGTACGATCGGCGACTGCGTCACCCCGCTTGGGTATGCTGCCCCGCCCCCCGCCTCTCTTTCGACGTCACCTTGACACGCTTTTTTAGACCGCCGAACACCTCACCCTCGCCTCGCTTGCTCTTCTTGGAACCACCACGAGCCTCTCCGCATCTGCGCAGGCTCGACTGAGAGGGTCAAAGCAGACTAAGGCGTCAGTTATGGGTGGAGCTAGCGAGGAAATAAAAAGGAGAAAGAAAAGCAAGACGGAGAGGATGTTGACGATGAAAATCATGAAAACGTCGACGAGGGTTCGATAACAAAGGCAATATGTTCTGTTCGACAACTTGCGCTCAGGTGGTTAGCAGATTTTTTCCGCATTCCGGTCTCTTTCGAGTACTCGTGTTACCTTCAAGCCTCATTTCACACTATTGTTTCACCACGACTTTCCTTCCTCGATAAAGAGAACACGCAAGCGCCATCCAGCGTTGCTCGACATGTTCTACGTGTGTGGATCCCGACCCGAGTATGCCTAAATCTGGTGGACTACGACGATCGTGTTTGGCCCAAGGTTTGGGGTTGCTTAATCGCCACCAATGTCAAGCCTTCGATGAGACGATCAGAGAACGCACCATGAAGTCGCATCTCTCGATCGATCGATCTCAAAAACCGAATACTTGCCGAACGGACCAAGGGCGACCAACACCTGTCTAGTCCCCCATCCCAGCGACAGATCAGCATGCTGTCGCAAGTAGCACATCATATCACCGACCTTGCGTAGGCGTACATCCTCGTTGGCTTGCTCCCACCGTTGTTGTGCAAGCCAGGGAAAGTGGTCCCCGAGAAGACCAAGGTCAACTTGCTGACGATCCTGAACAGTTTACGCTTGTGCCAGAGTTGTCGGACCCGGCGTCGCCTACCTTCGGAGGAGTGTACGAGCTGCTGCCCCACTTGTTCCGTACAAACGGCGCTCGGAGCGCGCTCACATCGACGTTCAACCAACTAGTGGTTTTCTACCCGAGTCTCAAAGATCGTGCGTCCTTACTGGAGTCACTCGACGCTGTTCCACGAAATCGGTGAACGGACCCGATTTTGATCGTCGGCTTGCGGCCTTCGCGACGCTCAACGAGGAGCGCTACATTACCCTCTCTCCTCGCGACTGGTTGCCGGCGTTGCACAACACACTACACTTCGTTCAAGACCCGGAAGAGCTCGCGATTCGTAACAATACGGAATTCACGCTTCGTCGTTTCATCGGTGTCGTGGCTTCCGACGCTCCATCTGTAGCTGAATCCGAGCCTATTCTTACGCGCTGCGTAGCCGGTCTCAGGAGACGCGCGACTGTTGGTGCTGTGTCACACGTTCGTCAGCCAGAACGCCAAGTTTTTGCAGGAGGTGGAGAGGAAGGCGACGTCGAGAAAAGGCATGGGGCGGAAGGACGACCGCATCGTTCAGACGAAGCGAAAGATCGCATGCTCGCGACCCCCAGCCACAGCCGTCTCCGCAGCCACAGCCAACCAATGCCACCACCACACCGTTCCGTCACCGGCAATCCAAGTCACTTGGTGGAAACCCTCCGTTGAAGAGCATCGTCGACGATCTCAAGGTATGCCCCCTAAAAACAAACTTGGACTTCCCGACTGACCTTGCCCCTCCCAGTCTCGAGCCACAACACCCCTTGCATCACCACCTAACGAGAGCGCGAACAACCCGTTCGCCAAGTTCGCCAGTATCGCCAGCCCCAGGCTCAATGCCACCCCAATCCTGAACATTTCCCCGTCGCCAGAGCCGGAGCCGCTCATACCCAGCCTCGACCGCTCCTTCACTCTCACCTCCCGCTTACGCAAGTTCCAGACGACACATAACGACCTGCACCACACGCCCCGCCTGCAGCGCAAGCAGTCCCGCTCCTCTTCCCGACGTCCCGGTGACGGCTACCCCGAAGGCAACTACCCTTGGCACATCGCCCCTAACACCCACTGCAACGGCGGTCTAAAGAACGCCGTCGACAGCGTCAGGGAACGCGTTACTCAGAAACTCTGGGTCGGTACCCTTGGGAACAGTACGGATGCCTTTGGCCCGGATCTACGTCATAGCATAGATACCAGGATGCGTGAGACCTGTGCGAGCGTCCCTGTCTGGATCCCCGATGCCGAATTCGAAAGTTGGTACGACGAATTTTGTCATCAGGTTCGGCGTTCCCCTGATCATCTTTCTGATTAACATACCCAACACCTCGGTTTCGTCAGGTCCTCTGGCCTTGCTTGCACTATACGATCCCAGATGCTCCCAAGACCAAACTTTTTTACGAGAGCGTCTCGTTCAAGCAATTTGTGATCGTCAACAAGCGCTTTGCAGAGGTTATCATCGCAAATTATCGCGAAGGCGACATCAGTAGGTACCCTTTATCTTCCCCTTTCGTGCCTACTCATTCTGTCTTGCAGTCTGGATAAACGACTACCACCTCATGCTCCTCCCCGCACTGCTCCGTGCCCACCCAAAGCTAGCCAACGCACCCATTGGCTTCTTCCTCCACGTCACCTTTCCCTCCTCCGAAATCTTCCGATGCCTGTCTGTACGCGAGTCCCTGTTACGTGGCCTTCTCGCAGCCGATCTAGTCGGCTTCCAAACTGCGAGCTATGCCCGTCACTTTAGGCAGACCGTCAGCCGTATCCTAGCGCTGGAGGCACTTCCCAAGGGCATCCAGGTCGACGGTACGTTCGGGAGCGGAAATTCCGCCCAGAAGGGCCGGTTCGTCGACGTCGGGGTTTTCCCCATGGGAATCGACGTCAATGCGCTGCGGGAGAAGAAGTAGGCTTGGATTTCTTCTTCTTGGATCGAGGCTCCTTTGTTGACGCGATAAACCAGACGCGAACCTGACGTTCAGTACTGGGTTCAGCTTCTGAGGCAGCGTTATGCTGGCATGAAGATGATCGTTGGCGCGACAAGCTCGACGAGGTTCAGGTGCGCATATAGCCACGACCGTTGCTTGCAGGGTTCTCAGTCGGACTTGGTAGGGTGTCAAGCACAAGGTCGAGGCCTTTGAACAGTTCTTGAAGAAGAATCCCGAGTTCCAGGGCAAGGTAGCTCGTCCAACGCCTTTTCAGAGACCAGTTTTCTCATTTGTCTGTGCTTCATAGGTCGTCCTGTTCCAAGTCGCGTTGCAGACGACCCAGTCTAACGAACTTGCTGGCGGGGTTTCGGACGCAGTCGCTCGCATTAACGCGGCATTTTCGACGCTGACATACCAGCCCGTCGTTTTCCTGCACGCATGAATTTGTCGAGTGCCAAGAGGAGAGGTATAGGCCGCTCATCCTGAGCGAGGTATGTGTTTGCATACGGATGTGATGGGAACCAATGCTGATCTATCCGCTCTGTAGTTCACTGGATCTTATAGTTATTCGGGATTCCGCTCTTGTATCACTATCAACCCATACGACACCCGTGGTACTTCCAAGGCTATTCATCAGGCAAGTATACTTATTCGATGAGGAACGACAGTGATCTAAACGTCTCGACTCAGGCACTGACGATGAGCGACGACGAGGCCTTGTCACGTTGGGAAGATTTGCACAACCACGTCGTCACACAGACTGCACAGGCCTTTGTCACGTCCTTCCTCACCCGCTGTCTGCGCGCCCACACGGAGCACACCGCACAAACGGACTTGTCTTTGGTTCCCGTCGTCGATATGGCGCGTCTTTTGCCGCGGTACAAACATTCATCCAAACGGCTCTTGTTGCTCGACTTCGAAGGCTCGATTTGGATTCGGGACATGTAGCGCGCGGGTCTATTGGCGCCGTTTGAGCCGCAACCGCAAGTGCTCGCACTGCTCAAACGGTTCGCGGACGACCCGCGGAACGAGGTGTGGCTGCTGAGCGGGCTGCCTGTCAAGGGCGTGCTCGACAAGATCGCGGCCGCCGTGCCTGCGGTGCCGAGAACGGGTGTTTCGTCAAGACGAGGGAGGCGAAGAGGGTACAAGCGAGGTGGATTGACATGGTCGCGAACTTGAACTTGGCGTGGAAGGGGCCGTGTGTGGAGATTCTCAATTACGTGCGTCCATGCCGAGTTTGAGACTTTTTAAAATTCTTATCTCCATTGCTAGTTTTCGGAACGCACGCCGGGCGCGTTCGTTAGAGTGATGAGGGGCTGCGCGGCCGGCGTTTTCGGCCGTTTGGGATGATTGGATTGGGTGAGTGACGAAAATTCGAGTTGCGCTCTAATAGCTCTCTTGGTAGGTCCAGTCGACGGGGTCCACAGACGGTGCGGTGGGTGGTGATTCGAGAGACCGGGTCTACGGTGCATGGGGTAGTCCGAGGCGGTGTTCATCCTCTGAGTCTTCATCAAGGGTACCACTCTCTTGCCTCGCCCTATCTTCCAACCGCGCTCTTCTCTATCTTCCCGGTGCTCCTGGTCCCTTCAAGGCGGCTCGAATCGGAGCCATTCCTTGAGCAAGAAATCGTTTATACGCTTCATCTTTGCTTCGTCGGTCAAGGATGTTAAGAGCGGTGATGTCCTCTTGAATGGAGGTATGTCTCCAACTCCCCGTGGACGTTTGCTCATGTTCGAGCTTTCGTGTTTTATCTAGGGTTTGGACTGTTGGTACCCCAGGTGACTAACATGATCAAACTCGATGGAACTGAACTCATGAAGTTTACTGTAGAGACGTTGATTACTGCCCTCTCGAAGAGGCACGGTGTGAGAGGGTTGTCAGCCGTATCGAATCACGCCGGCTCGGGCGAAGGTGGCTTGGGTAAGTAACATATCCGCAGTTGGTACGATACGTTAACCAACGAGTTCTAGATGCTGAAATCAGGACAACTGGTGAAACTAGTCATTTCGTAACTCCGAGGGTGAGTCGCTCACCCTGTCTTTAGCGGAGGTGACGCGTTTCGCTGACTTTGGTTAGCAACAAATACCTCGTGTGGTCATTCAAATATTACCATAGGGCAATTCCTGGTTCGCCTTCCCCTTCTGTGACGTTCGCTGCTGCCACCGCGACTCCCATCACCGCCATTGGTGCAGTTTTGAAGGCAGTAAAATGGGTGTCGAGTATGTGCCAAACGACGTATGCTTGAAGCACCCTCGAGGGGGTTCGACGTGGCTTTGACATCATCTCATTCCCAACAGCATCGCTTGCATCATGGGATACATCGTGGATCTCGTCATTGTGCTGACCTCATCGCAGAAATCCATCAGTTCCCTGAGACAACTGATTACTGGCGTCAGATCGAAAAAGACGCAATTCCATCACTACGTCCAAATTGCTTCACACAGCGCACGAGGAAATTTGCAGACTCATTACGGTGGACGTGGGCGTTTTCAGCATTTTATTGATAATTGTCTTTTAGTTGACTTCTTTCACAGTTACTCACCATCCGGCAGTGTCAGCAGTCCAAATGCCTCGATACAGTCCATCATGTCCCGTGGCCAGTCACGACATTTCCATTTCTCCTCCACGGATCTCCAACCCTCGCAAAAGTCTTCATATAACGTCCAAATATTCGGGGTGCCTTACGCGGCGTGGCGCACAATGGCGAGGGCGATCCGCGGGCATGTCGAGCGAAGAACAGCGATTGACAAACGGGTGCACAGGCAAGTGGTTGCGCAACTCCCATCAAGTATCTGAGGGTGATCAGTTGGCCCTTTCCGCTAGGTAAGTCCTCAACTTGCTTCATATTGTAAAACTCCAAATGGTCACTAACACATCACATTGCAGGTGACGTATAGCGGCGAGCTATCAAACAACCTTCCTACCGGCCCCATCTCTCGCATTCTCCGTCACTATTTCTTGTTCCACGTCGCCTTAATGGCCGTCGTCGCCCTTTGCATCACCGCGGCGTCGTCGAGATGCTTACGCCACGAGCACTGGCAACACCCTCCGCAAGGCTGCCGTCTACATCTTCCTCACATGTGCAGTCCTCGTCCTCTCAGACACTCCCCCGCTCAGACTTGTGCCAGTATGCCTTGCTCCCATCACCCCCATCCTTATTCACTCGCGGATGGACATCGTCGCGTACCCGGCCACCTACGGAAAATCCGCCAGTAGTGACCGTGAGGTACGGTAAACAAGATGGCAGCATCAAGTTGAAGGAACTTGGTGGTCTCGTGCTTGACTGTTCCGAAGAGCCGAAGAGTCCTAGTCTCCCTGTGCTAGCTTATATTCTGTACCCACAATACCTCCGCTAGCACACGCTTACGCCCATCTTGTATATAACGAACTGCATTTGAGTATACTTCAAATTTTGAGATTGTTACGGTCATGAAGGGTGCGAATTACATGATGTTCCCCGCGCACCACCTGCCCATCAACGCTTAGCCTTAGCCAAATCACCTCCCCCTTCAGTCACCGTATCTCCACCCTCCACAGGCATTCGTCGCCATCCGAGTCATACCACCACTTCCACACCTCTCGCACCGCTAGCTGCTACCCGTGCCACCATTTCAGAGGAGTCCCAGGTCCAGGTCCAGGTCCAGCCTTCCAGCAGCTCTGGAATGACGATGAGCCAGTCGACGAGGACTGGGTCGGCGGCGTCGACGCTTCCGGAGAGAACACCTCCCTCCACAGGCAGAGCTTAAGCGCTCACTCCCCACCAACTCAAACAGAGGTCTGTCCTTTTCGTTCGATATCCCTTCCCCTCTCATCGTCTTCCCTCTCCACGGTCAGTTTTCCAGGCAATCTACTTGTCTGCCATTTCAGGCCACGGCGGCGATGAAGAAGACTGGGGGCGAGTGTTACGAGGCTTCAACAACCAAGACGAGGTGATCTCTTGTTCTCATATATACATCCTTCCCCTCCCGCGCCCAGTCTTCCACCCTCTCCCTTGTACTCACACCGCACGACATGGCCCCCTCGGAACAAGCAATTTACCAGCAGGTCGTCGACCAGTCTTGCCCCGCTAAAACCCTTCACCGCTCTCCCCTCACTTTGCATCCGCCCGCCTATGTCCCGTCCCCTCCTCACCCTCCTCCGGCGTCGGGCGTCCGTCATCACCACCGTGGCGCACAAAGGCGGATTCCCTATTCTGGCGGGATCAACTACTAGCGCATTTCGATTTAGCTTCCTTGGACCGCCGCCACCCGGGCCGACCGACCAATGTTTGTGCATTTACTCTTTGGCATCATGCTTGAGAGGAAGGGACAGTCGAGAGGAGGAGATAGGAGAGCTACGGTGCTCACTGATGCTGAAACCGATGGGGTCAAGCAGTCGGACGTGGGGAGATGATGGTGTTGGTGTTGGTGCCGGGGAGCGTGTCTCCAAAGCAGCG